>JBBPQU010000714.1:0-15717 GCA_038092655.1 Boletus sensibilis
TCACAGGTCGATACGGCAGGGCCGCGCTTTTTGTTTCGTGTTACCCAGGTTCTCCCAGCCTTTTGTCTTGCTGTGGACCGTGTCAAATCGGGCCTATTGTCTTGTCAATTCTCGACACGCTTCTATCTTGCACTCTTTCCATTCCGAGCGCCGTCATGTTCATTTGTGGAATGCACTCCATAACATCGAGCACTCAAAAGGCCATGAACCTCCACAGAAGATCAACTTCCCGTCTCCCTCCAGACGCCCCCGCGCCTTGTCCACGCCTTCTCTTGAGGAACGGCTTGCTATCCCCTACTTGACATTGGAATCGGTGACGCCATGGCGCCAAGTACCTTCAATAGCGCGACCAACATTGTTACTCCGTCTTCTGTTCACCATCGAGGTGTACCAGATGTTCCTGAGGATGTCGACTTCCTCATGGAGCATTTGAATGACCCCAACTTCGACTACCATTCGGAGTTACAATCACTCTCAGACTCTAGCACAGATGTGGCCGAGCTCGAGAGGAAGAAGGTCTCCGATGCCGACTCTATCCGTCTTTCAGAGTTCGATGTACAGTCTCGCTCAGAGTCTATAAGGTATTCCACCACATCTGGGACAGAGACCCAAGGCACTGCATTTGAGTACGACGAGTAAGTGGAACACCAGCCATCACGCTCTATCCTTTCTTCTGACTACCACTCGATAGCGAATCGCCTTACCCCGAGGTCCGCGCTGCTATTTCCAGTGTTGATGATCCCACAATACCCGTCAACACATGCCGCACATGGGTGCTTGGTTTGTTTTACACGGTAGTCATTTCTGGAATGAATCAGTTCTTCTCCATGCGATGTCAGTATATTCTTTCTCTAGTCCACAATCAAACTGACGCTCGCCTTTAGATCCCTCCGTTCTCATTACAGGCATTGTCGCTCAGTTGACAGCTTTGCCCCTTGGCAAAGCCCTTGAGCGTCTCCTTCCTACTACCCGCTTCCATACCTTGGGTTATACCTGGACGCTGAACCCTGGCCCTTTTAACATCAAAGAACATGTCCTGATTACCGTTATGGCCAACGTGGTTGTCAGCGGCGCATACTCGACCGATATTGTCGCCACGCAGCGCTTTTTCTACAACCAGACACTCAGCCGCTCATATGAGCTCATGCTTGTTCTCTCAACGCAGTTGATCGGCTTCTCTTTGGGTGGTCTCCTCCGCCGTTTCCTCGTCTACCCTAGCAGCATGATCTGGCCCGGTGCCTTGGTCAACTCTGCGCTCTTCAATACTCTTCACAGGGCATATGGCAAGCCTGACCACCGCCACATTTCTCGGGAGAAGTTCTTCGCCATCGTTGTTGCATGCAGCTTTGCATGGTACTTTGTGCCTGGCTTCCTTTGGACTGGCCTCAGTGTTTTTAACTGGGTGTGCTGGATCGCACCAGACAATGTTGTCGTCAACACCTTGTTTGGCACGTCTACAGGTCTTGGCATGGGCATTTTCACGTTCGACTGGTCCATGGTATCCTACTTTTCCAACCCTCTCATTGCACCAGTGCGTTCATCTCCTCGGATGTCATTCTATTTGCCTCATTTTCTTTTCTAGTGGTGGTCAGAGGCGAATACAGGTGTTGGCTTCCTCATCTGTTTTTGGATCATTGCACCCATCCTTTACTGTGAGCCGTTTGTTTTCATATCCAGGATCTCATTCCCAACCCCCCTTTTCCTCCCAGACACAAACAGCTTCTTCATGAGTTACTTGCCCATGTCAGCATCGGTCGCTTTCGATAACACTGGCATGCCTTTCGATCCAACGCAAATTGTCACCAACGGCATCTTCGACAACACCAAATACGAGGCATACTCCCCAGCATTCCTTTCTGCCACACTGGCAATCGCATATGGTGTTGCATTTGCTTCATTCACATCCGTCGTTGTCCACACCATCTGTTAGTATCCTTCCATTTTCACAGCACTCTTATCTGAACTCCATTCTTAGTGTGGTACCGTCGCGATATCATGAAACGCCTAAGGAGCAATCTGAAGGACGAGCGCGATGTTCACTCGCGCCTTATGCAAGCATATGCTGAAGTTCCGCAATGGTGGTATGCGTTGTTGGGAATCACGATGATGATTCTTCTGTTCGTCACTGTCGAGGTCTACCCCACCGGGCTTCCCATTTGGGGAGTTTGCCTCGCATTGTTCCTCGCTGCGCTCATGGCCATCCCTGTTGGCATGATCCAGGCGATCACAAACCAACAAGTCGCGCTAACCGTTATGTACGAACTCGTCGCTGGCTACATTTTTCCAGGCAAACCCGTGGCCGTCATGATCTTCAAAGGCGCTTCTTTTGCTGGCACAAACCAAGCGGTTGGGTTCGCTGGTGACCTGAAGCTTGGTCACTACATGAAGATTCCTCCTCGTCTTATGTTCGTCGCTCAGGTGGTCGCTGCTTTAGTTAGTAGCATCGTGGTCACCCTCGTGCAGGACTGGATGTTTGCAAACATCGTGGACATTTGTCAACCCCACCAACCTCAGTTCTTCACATGTCCCTCGACGACTGTATTCGCTACCTCTTCGCTGATATGGGGAGGCATTGGACCGCACCGAATCTTCAGCCCAGGGGCAATGTATAGCCCAATCTTGTGGTTCTTCTTCCTTGGCGCTGTCCTTCCCATTCCTTTCTACTACCTCGCACGCAGATTCCCTCTCTCCTACTGGCGTTATATCAACATTCCTGTACTCTTTGCCGGAATTGGTTCGATGCCTCCCGCGACAGGTATCAACTACGCCTCCTGGCTCCTGGCGGGCTTCTTCTTCCAGTGGTTCATGCGCCGCTACCACTTCCGATGGTGGATGCGCTACAACTACATTCTAGCCGCAGGCCTTGACGCTGGAGTTGCTTTCGGCCTACTCTTCATCTTCTTTATCTTGCAGCTGCCCAAGGGTGGCATCACCCTCAACTGGTGGGGCAACACTGCCTGGCAGAACACCGCCGACGCTCTTGGCACACCGCTCTATGTGATGCCTTCCGGACAGACTTTCGGTCCATCGAAATGGTGACCGCACGCGACACACTCAAAAACTAGTATGCTGTACCCATATCCTCTGTACACTTTTGCGCGACTTGACCCTACATAAACCTTTCTTTACGACTGGTGGCCACGACTTGACATTTTCTTCCTGTCGCCTTGGCCCTTATGCTCCAACTGCCCCGTCATTCTTTCCAACCCATTAGCACATTTTTGCATTACTTCGCATTACCATTATTTTCTTTCGGGTCTTACGCTTGGTTAACCATTCCGTCAAGGTTCGCATTGTATGTACCAAGTACTTACGCCAACGCATGAATCACGATTACTCCATTCCCAAAATCTGATACGCGAGGAGATGGTTTGAGAAAGCAACCTTTGATCTGCGTTTGGACCCGAACGCGTCAAGGTTATCGACCTGCCAATTGTACCTCATCATTTGTCTCCTCTTACGCCGAACAAAGCCGATCGTGCGCGGCACAAGTGGTATGACGATTGCGACACGCAGTAAAACATACTTTGAGAAACAGGGGAGAGAATAATCAACAGACTACTCGGGAACACCCCAGATCCTGACCTCTCTCCCGCTGGTAGCCCAAAGCTCCCTTCCTTGATTACCGAACACAAGATCTGTCACGTCACTCGCGTCCTCGAAACGAACCAGTTCTTCCCAGGTTTTGTGTGCAAACAAACGGATACCCTCATTGCCGGCGACACCAAAGAAATTCGCACTATAGTCGTAGATGACTTTGTTGATCTTGAACGTGTCACCAAGCGGTATGGAATGTGCGGTCGTCATTTTCCTGAGGTCCCAGATAGCCACAGAGGACAGGCTATCGGGTGCTAGAAGGTGATACCCGTTTTCGGAGAACGACAAGGTATGGACCGAGAAGGGTGTACCCCCAGGCGAAATGGTAGCAGCCAGGGTACCTGAGCGAACGTCAGATATTTGAATCTTTGATGAAGGCGTTCCAAGCGCGAGCAGTGCACCATCCGGATGGATGGCAAGCGAACTGATGGATTCGTCTGCAGGGGCAGAGTGATACACCTGAGAGAAGTTGGAGAGCTCGTGCAGGGAATACGTTTTGTCGAGTGAGGAGTACGCAACTAGCGTAGACGTAGGGTGAACGACTAGGCCAGTCAAGTCGCTTTTGTGCGTCTTGATCGTGGCTTTGGGCAGGTACTCGCCAGAAGCACTGTCATGCGACCAGATTTTAGCGATCTTGTCGGCACCAGCAGAAAACAGCAAAGTGGGTTCGCCATCTCGTTCTCGGAAAGCGACATGATTGATTTTCTTCGTATGTCCTTTGAGAGATGCAAGTACTTTATCCGTGCTTCTGTCATAGAGTTGCACGATTTTGTCGTTGCCACCGGTCAAAAACTGAGAAGTGTTTACGCGTGAGATGGCAATCGAATTAATGCCAGCAGGGGATGCCGAATGGAGGGAGGGGATGGTTTGTTTCGCCGCGAGGGTTTTAACCTCTGCAGGGGTGGTGTATCCAGCGGGTGCCTTGCGCTTCTTACGCGTGGCAGACAGGCTTTGCTGGGTTTCGTCAATTTGGTCGATGACTTGCTTTGGTAGAGTGGCTGGGGAAGCCTCTTCGGTCATTTCGACGTCTGCACCGTTGGTTGGCGCGGACGGTATGCCCATGCTAGCCTGGACGTTGGAAAGGGCCCTGTACATCTACCTGTTAGGACACGGAACGCGGGAATGGGAGAGCAGGACGTACTCTCTGGCAGCGTCGCGTTCTCGGATGAGACGAGCAACGACACGGCTAGCTGCGTCCTGTGCGTAGAGTGCATAGCTCAACTCTTGCCTGGTGTTGTTGTACTGTTGTTTTAGCGCGAAGGTCTCCAAGACGAGGGCGTCCCACTCGTTTTGAAGGGTATGGAGGAGGGCGGGGATAGAGGTCGCGGTTGGCGGTCTCGGGGGCGCAGCCTTGGGGTCTAGAAGGATGTCAGTGCACCTAAGGAGGGGGTGGAACACGGGAACACGGACTGGCTTTGACTGAGAGGAGGTCTGATTCCTCGAGCTTTTCGCCTGTGAGGGGGTCAGTGCCGTTGTCGTTGATGTACTTGAGGATGAGACGACGCTCGTAGACGTGGCCTGACTTTGCGGAGACGACGGGGTCCTGCGGAGGTTCACCAGAAATGCCACAGAAAAACATGTTGAGCTCGTCGTCGTCGGCGTCGACGCGTCTGGGGCAGAGATACAGTTTTTGTTGTTGGCTGTTTGCGCTGCAGATTGGGCACTGACCACCATCAACGACGATGGCAGACTTGAAGAAACAGCAGCTCGTCCTCTCCTTTGTCGATTTCCTCAACGAATCTATACAGGACGGCACCGTCAAGGACGACGACAAAGAGGGCCTCGAGATCGCGAGTGCGTTGTTCGCTTCTCTACATCTCACATCATTCACCCTTTCCAGTCCAATGCATCGGCGAGGCCTTTGGCGTGGATCCATCCAACGATACCCAGCGCAAGCAACTCAGCATCAAGCCAGCAAAGCTGCAGACCATATTCGACGTCTTCCTCAAGACAAGAGACAAAGTCGGATCACCGTCCTCCGCATCTCCGTCCCCCCAATTCACCTCTGCACCGCCAAAGACCCCGTCTGCAGAGGACAAGAAGAAAGCAGAGAAGCACAAGCAGACCGGAAACACTCAAATGTCCGCCAAAAAGCATGATTCGGCCATCGACTCGTACTCCAAGGCAATCGCCCTCGACCCCACCAATGCCGTCTATTTCTCTAACCGCGCCGCCGCCTATGCTAGCAAAGGAGAACACGCCTCCGCAGTCGAAGACGCAAAGAGGGCCATCGAGGTCGACCCCTCCTTCGTCAAAGCTTATTCTCGCCTCGGGTACCCACTTCGCTCCGTGGCATCCGACATGAACCGCTAACCCACCTTTTCAGTCATGCGCATTACAGTTTGGGCGACTACAAGGCCGCAGCAGCCGCGTTTGGCAAGGGCACCGAACTGGATCCGACAAACGAGAATCTCAAATCAGGCCTCAAGAATGCAACAGACCGCATGCCTCCCGAGGACGACGATGATGGCCCTCCCCCGCTCTTGCCCGAGGATCAGCTTCCCCCGTCATCTCCGCCCTCGAACCCCGCCCGTTCGGATGCAACGCCAAACTTGGCCGGTCTGGCGGATATGTTCGGCGGAGGGGGAGGCGCGCCCAACTTGGCAGGCGTGATGAACAATCCGATGATGATGCAAATGGCACAACAATTGATGGCCAACGGTGGCCTGGAAAGACTCATGTCCAATCCAGCCGTGGCAAATATGGTGCGCTCGTCTTCGTCTTCTACTTCTGGATGACTCACATCTCTTCGCCATCAGATGGGTCGTGTTCAGAGCGGACAAATGCCTCCAATGGATGAACTTATGTCCGATCCAACGTTGAGAGATCTGTACGTCTATTCTCACCTCCGATGGAACCTTTGCTAATCAAGGCATAGTGCCAGCCAATTTGCTACAGGTAATGGTAGACGATGAGACTCCAGTCCCTAGGGAGGATCTTAGGACAGTGTTCGTTGTCGGATCAATCTATCTGAAGTTATATTGGAGTTTCAATGCTTGGCTTCGAGCGCATAGAATGCATATAAAGACTCGGCGGAAGAGATATCCACCGTTAAAGATATCAATAAGTACATGTAAATTACGACACAGATCGAATGTGCGATATGACGAATAGAATAGGTGTTGACTTGCCTACGCATACATATTGAACCAAAGAACTAAATAACCGACCGTTTATACGATAAACAGGAAATCATTGAGTAATGTCGTGTACTCTAAGGGTTGAAAAGGCCTTGCGCAGTGTGATTGGACACTTCCGATGTCTGACGCTCGGAAGATGATGGAGCAGATCCTTGAACGCGCATCTTCTCCGCTAATTTGCGGCTTAAAGCAGGAGGGACGAGATCCAGCTGTTTGGGAAGGTCCACTGGATGGCCCTGAAAAAAAAAAAACTGAGTATTGTGCTCGTTACTGACACTAATACTTACATGGGCCAAGTGATAACGTAGGCCACTCAGTTGCTTGTACCGATTAGGGCAATTTTCATGAGGACATTTGTACTGTTTCTTTGTCTTGTCTTCCCCTTCACTCGACGTTACAGTAGATGCTTCCACGGATGAAGGGACTGCAAGACCGCTTATATAGGAGGAGACAAAGCTAGAAGTGATGGCATGTTGAAAATGGGCCTTTGAACTGGGACAGACAGCCGTTAGACAATGTCCCTCATAACAACAATCAAGCTCACATCTGAAGATGATACTGCAGTCCATTGATGCTCTGATGCATACGTCAACCGAGATGAGTGCGAAATAAAGGTTTTGTGCATACCTTCCAAGATTTACCACATCCCTCTAGGCCACATCGATACGGCCTGTCCCCTCCTGAGTCTTCCGGGTGTGCAGCTTTGTTGTGATCCGAAAGGCCACGCGAGGTGCAATAACAGGCACGACTCGACGCCGCATTGGAGGGCCAGCAACTCTCGTGGCCACAGGCATAAGGTTTGATGGAAGGACTGTGATGTATGAGGGAAACTGAAGATCTCTTGGATTGACAGGGACTTACTCGGGGGTCGCTTGCAAATCTGACGACAAACGCAACGGCACCTCCGCGTCGGGTCGTTTCCTAGAAACGGCTGCGCCAATTTTCTGCCTTGGGATGGGTTGAAAGGAGTGAGAGTGATGGTCCTCAGAGTTGGTCGACGAGCTGTCTAATGATGGTCGTTTCATGTAGGGCATTCCTATGGAACGAGGGGAAGCAGTTGACCGTCGGACTAGTTGCGATGAGTGTAAAGGATCGGAGGTATAATAGTGGTCAGGCGTTGCGCGAGACGGACCCGCTTCTGGTTGAGTAGGTGTGTTTACACTGCGGCGCTCAGGTTGCTGCAGAACATATCGGGTTTCAGACGAGGAAGTGGTTGGTGGCCTCGACGGTTGGTGACCGTGGCGGCTGTGGTCTGGCTGCACGTGGTTGTGGTGATATTCGCCATGCTGTTCCTGGCCATGCATCGTCTCCACAACTCGTGCACGAGAAGGGCCACGCGGATGAGCGTAATGATAGCCAGAATGTGATTCGGAGAGAGAAAGCGGATCAGGAGCAGGAAGGAGAGTGTGCTGAGCATTGACGTCAAGCTGTGGTTCTGGAGACGCGTGATAGTACGTGTCGGATTTGTCGAGAAGCGAAACTGAAGTCATCGATGATGACATGTGGCTCGCCTGCTGCCCAGGGTGCCGTGAGGTTGCAAAATAGGAATCGGCGGAGCTTGGGGCCCGAAGAGAGCTGCTTTGTGGTGTCGGTTGGTGTCGCGTTGTCAATGCAGCATGTGAGAGGCTACATTCCTCGTGTCCACCAGAAGCCGTGTAATGATCGACCTGCACAGGATGACCGGAAGAGGTGTGAATCGGAATGGCGGTGTGTGGCACACTCCGTTGGAGCTGATGAAATTGATGCGGACAATCGTTGTATATGTTGCTTTGATGCATGTCGTCGGTGTAGGTGGCCTGGGGGGCTGGTGATGTGGAGCTGACGGAGAGTGCACAAGTTGATGGTGAAGACTCGTAATCGAATGGAGCGAACAGAGCTGTTGAAGTGTTGTCCGGCGGGACGGAGGCAGTTGGAAGCACTAGCGATTGGCGTCCATTAGAAGCTGTGGCCCCGGCGTCTTTTTCATACCGGATTGCATGCTGTGGAGACGACAAGGCTGAGCTGAGTGAGGAGGAGGAGTAATGAAATGGAGCAGGATAGTCGACCAATTGCGGGATAATCTGTGCATGTTGTACAGGTGGTGGTGGATCGCCTGGCACGTCGACGCTATTGCGGGATGTGGTGTGGCTCGACGGT
Organism: Boletus sensibilis; assembly: GCA_038092655.1. Taxonomy (NCBI): domain Eukaryota; kingdom Fungi; phylum Basidiomycota; class Agaricomycetes; order Boletales; family Boletaceae; genus Boletus; species Boletus sensibilis. The sequence goes on from JBBPQU010000714.1 coordinate 8,874, forward strand.
GGAGCGGATGGAGGTGCGTCGACCTGTGACAATGAGTCGTCCCAATAGGGTGAGGGCTCGATCATTGGGAGTGATGGCCAAGCGGAAGGATTGGAATAGTTGAAAGATGAGCAGAGTTGGGCAGGCGACGCGTCGGAAGCAATTTTTGAGGAGGCAACGCCGTGATCGCTAAGTGAAGCGGTCACTCGTTTTCGCTCGAGAAGCCTCCACCTGGCAGGGGAATGCCGGGTGAGCAACCAGGGTAGAGATGAGTCAAAGGAGAGCGCTACCTGTTACGGCAGCCCAAGCCGCTGCGTTGGAGTTCTTGGCCGACGCGGCCCCATTTGCCACCCAAACGCTTGTAGGCGGCGATGAGCTTTTCGTCTTCGTCGGGTGTCCAGTCGTCTTTCTTGAGGGAAGGATCGAGGGCCTCGCGATAACGCTTTGAGCACGCGTCGTCGGTACGGCCAGGGATGTTCCTGGCGATGACGGCCCATTTCGCGGAATGGATCTTATAGAGCTCCAAAAGGAGATTATCTTCTTCTTTTGTCCAGGCAGTTTTCTTGACGCTCGGCGATAGGGAATGCAGCCACCGCTAGCGGGTCGATATCATGACAATGTGAGAGATCGGCGGACTGGAATACTTGCCTTCCTGCACGCCTTATTGGTCCTTCCCGGGACCGATAAAGCGACGGCCTTCCAGTTGTCGACCTGGCCGTGTACGGCGACGGCGTTGGCAAGGAGCTGATCCTCGCGGGTGGTCCAAGGACGACCGATGGCGCGTTCGGACATGAAGCCAAGGGAGAACTTTGTTGGGGACTTAACATTAGAACGAGTTCATATAAGCTACCTAGGAGGTCTTTGATTACATAACACTCCGTCCTGCACCCTTTCCACTCGCCGTCGCCATCATGTCCCTCGTCCACGCCTACTCCTCGGACGACGACAACGACAACGACAACGACGCCTTTGGCATCGCCAACATCCCCGAGGCAAAGAAAATACGCACACTCAAACCACGCCCCGTCTCCAATGCCGCGCCGCATGTGCTCCAACAAGTGCGTTCTAGTCCTTGTCCTTCCCCCCCCGTGCTCATCATCTCCCCCCAGGACCCCCTCAACCAGACCTCTCTCGTCACACGTCCAACAGACACACAGATGAATGTCAACATACCCTACCACGACATGGTCCTGCCCGTCCAAGGCCCCGAAAATCCATTCGGTGATCGGAATCGTTTCCTCAACCAAAACGCGCTTGCCGGCCACGTTGAGGAACAGGCCATGTCCGACCATGCCTTCAAGGCACAGCATCTCACCCACTCCATCCTCGGCTACTCCGTCAATCCTTCCGTCGACCCCAACGCGCCCTCCATCATTGGCTCCCTCGACAGCGCCCACCAGAATGGCTTCGCGACCGTAGACTCCATGCGGCCCACCAACGCCCAGAAGAAGGACCTCAAGCGCAAAAGAAAGAACAGGGGCGACCTCGACATCGTCGACGGTCAAGGCGCTTACGTCGGTCCGTGGGCTGCTTGGGAGGGTGAGGAGCAGGCCGGCTTCTTGGATGGTGTTGAAGAGGAAGAGGCCGGCGACCAGCCCGAACAAGACGAGGAGCCAGAGCCTCTAGTCGTCAAGAAGAAAGCAAAACCCAAGCGCGGCGGTGTTGGCCAAGAGACCTCCGTGTTCCACGGCAAGTCTATGACCGATTACCAGGGCCGCACCTACATGCATCCCCCCTTCGCGGACGCGCCACATCTTTCCACAGAGGCTGGCACACAAGAGACCTTTATCCCCAAGGCGTGCATCCATACATGGACCGGCCACACACAGGGTGTATCCGTCATTCGTCTCTTCCCTGACACCGGCCACCTTTTGCTTAGTGGATCGATGGACACCAAGATCAAGGCACGTCACGGCTCTCCTTTCTTTGTGCACTCGTTCTTGACATCCCCCCGTATTCGTAGCTTTGGGACGTATATACCCATGGAAATTGTCTCAGGACTTTCCACGGCCACGTTCAAGCTGTCAAGGATGTCACCTTCTCAAACGACGGTAGGAAGTTCCTGTCCTGTGGTTACGATCGTCAAATGAAACTATGGGACACCGAGACTGGTCAGTGTCTCAAACGGTTCAGCAACGGCAAGACTCCCTACGTTGTCCGTTTCCACCCCGACGATGATAAACAGCATATCTTTCTCGCTGGTATGTCGGACAAAAAGATTATTCAGGTACGCCTTGTGTCCAGCTTGATTCATCGTAGAGGGATATGACCGGTTGCCACCAGTACGATATGAATTCGGGCGAGATTACGCAGGAATACGACCAACACTTGGGACCCGTGAACACGATCACGTTTGTCGACGAAAACCGTCGGTTTGTCACTACTTCGGACGATAAAACAATCCGGGCGTGGGACTATGATATACCCGTCGTGATCAAGTACATTGCGGAACCCCATATGCATTCCATGCCGGCCGTCACTCTACATCCCTCGAGTTCGTACCACGTTTCTACTTGCCAGGGCTTTCCCGTTGTCTGACGTATTCGTACCCTCATGTGAATACAGAAAAGTACTTTGCCGCGCAGTCATTGGACAACCAGATTCTCGTGTACAGCACGGACAATTTCCGTCAGAACAGGAAGAAAAGGTTCGCGGGGCATTCCGTCGCAGGATATGCCTGCCAGGTGGGATTTTCCCCGGATGGAAAGTGGATTAGTAGTGGAGACAGCGAGGGAAACGTGGTGTTTTGGGACTGGAAAAGTGGTCGAATTAAGTCACGCTTAAAAGCGCACTCTAAAGTGGTGATTGCGCACGAGTGGTTGCCACATGAAACCGTGAGTGATATCACCCTCACGATATCGGCCAGGCACTGACGGTTGATATGCAGTCGAAAGTAATAACAGCGTCGTGGGACGGTTTGATCAAGTTATGGGTGAGTTATCTGGAGTCGGAACGAGCGGATGAGCTGACGGCCTCGTGCAGGACTGAGTTTTGTTTCTGTAATCTGTATAGTCAGCTTAATGTCATGATCCATGTTCCTTTTAGCAGCTTGGACCTTGTTCACGGCAACCAAGACTCCGATGCACGTTGCTGTGACATCATTGATAACAAGTATAGAAGTGGCCTACATCTTGGCCTATTTGTCGACATAGTCCACAGATGGCACCAAAGATGTGCTGCGGTGGGTGAGTATTTTTCGCTGTGTCCCCACGCCTCGCATGTTATAACAAGCACTTCGGAACTCGCGGAGATAGACCGGTGAGAAAGGTGCAACTGTGCTGGGTTTAAAAATTCACTAGGTTCAGCAAGTTCCCCGGTTCAATCGTTTTGTCATTCATTCGGTCGTGGAAGATCAAGAGGATTTTTTTGTCCACGGAACTGCGATTGGACTGGCTGGCGCTAGAACGCCCGGAGGTGCATTTGGGGTGCAAGGTACAGGAATGGCCGTCAGATGAGGAATGTGGCTACCGGAACTTTGTCGAGTGCCCACGTCATATGAGCCCCGAATGGGCAGCTAAGGCGGTCCGCATTCTTTTCCGGGTTGGAAAGAGAGAGAAAAAGCAACACACATGCACTCCGACTGGCCGGGTCGTGGTCGTGGTCGCCGAACCCCCGTGACGGATCCGATGCCTGGGGGAGATAAGCACCCACCAGGGTGGGTTATACGGGAGTCTCAGGGTGCCTTGGGCCACCTCAATCGCCCGCGAAGACGTGATTTGGTTTTGGGGTTCAGGGCTTCGTGAAGCGTCGAGTTCTCGTCGACGTGCCTGTATTTCCCTTGAATGCAAAAAAGTGCGCGGCGGCCGAAGTGAACTGGTTCCTGAATGGCCCAGTGACCGCGAGAGTGTGCGCATGGGTCACGATCGGCATATCGTTTTCTCATATCCGTCGTCCCCAGGATCCGAATAAAAGCATGTCCTTCTCCTCCCCCTTCCCCTGCATAATCAGGTCCCCAGCTTCATCATGGTCGCTGCAAAGTGCTACCTAGCGCTCCTCTTGGCCTGTCTTGTCCAACTCTCGCTCGCTCTTCCAGTACGCTCCCCCTTCTCTTCGCTCATGGCTGAACTGATCCATCCATCGCAGATGGCAGCTGAGCACGTTGCTCGGGATCCCTTGGAGGTATTACTCCATCTTTCAACTGGCTAGATGCGGCTTTTCTGAGTAGGTACTGTATAGGGTCCCGTGGCAGATCAATTCGGTGGGAGCGGTGGTGGTCCTCCTGACTGGTAGACAATGATCAACGAACCTTGTTCCTCGTAAGCTTCGTCCTCCAGCCATGTTCCAGGACACCCCTTCATATTAACTCGCGTGTGTTCGAAGCATCTATACTCTTCTTTCGATGTCTGTATCCCCAAAATCAGGGCATTACCAGCTCATATACGATCGCGCCATCACATACTTATGGTCGACCCCATCAAGTGCTAGCCTTCTTCACTGATTTCTTTCTTGCCCTATACACAATCTATCGATCCGTGTCTGTATTGCACGCTCTTTTGTTTTACTCCTGGCGCTTTTCCAGAGGGACTAGGCCAGTACCCCGGATGCATTCTATATACACCAGACTGTAGTACTCGTTCGGAATATGTATCCCGATACCTTGTTTTTCTTACCATGGGCAACTTGCTAGTACTACTTCCATTTCATTTAGCAAGAATCGAGTTTGTTCCGTCAGGCGGACATCACGTGCGGACAAAAATATTAGGGCCGGCTTTCCCGCGTCAATATGCGCGTTCCTACGCGTCTCGTCAAGCTTACACAGTACCACCATGTCGATGCTTGACGAGCCTGTTCCTCAGGATGACCTGATGCGCGACAGAACGCGTGTCTTTGAAGAATTCCTCATTTCAGACTCTCCCGTCTACAATTATCGAGACGAAATCGCGCGCTTGCTACGCACGGAACAAACGCGTCTCATCGTCAACATCGATGATCTCCGCGACTACAACAGAGAATATGCAGACGGTCTTCTTAAACAACCCGTCGACTTTCTCCCAGCCTTCGATGATGCTCTGGTGAATATTGTCACCCAAATTCACGACGCCGAGAAACACGAGCTCGAAGGGAAGAGCTATCGTGTAGGCTTCAGTGGATCGTTTGGTGATCACCATGTCAGCCCACGAACCCTCAAAGCCGAACACCTCGGAAAGATGATATCACTAGAGGGTATCATCACTCGTTGTTCCCTTGTTCGGCCCAAAATGCTAAAGTCAGTGCACTATTGTCCTGACACGAAACTGTTTCATTCGCGCGAGTATCGCGATGCTACAACTTCCACTTCCAATCTCCCCCCAACCTCCACCGTGACTCCACAACAGGATGACGATGGCCGCCCTTTGCAAATGGAGTACGGCCATTGCGTGTTTCGGGATCACCAGCGGATCAGCATTCAGGAGATGCCTGAGCGCGCCCCTCCAGGACAGTTACCGCGGAGCACGGACATCATTCTTGACGATGACCTTGTTGACAAGTGTAAGCCTGGCGATCGTGTTCAATTAGTTGGCTTTTACCGAAGCGTGGGGGGTGGCTCCAATGGCGCCTTCAAGTGGGCATTGATTTACATTCGCGCTCGATGTAGCCACTCATATACCCTTGAAAGATCTCTTATCCTCGCAAATAATATCAACCTTCTTTCCTCAAAGATAGGAGGTGGAATTGCTCAGACTCCCCTGACCGATACCGACATCCGGCAAATCAACCAGCTTGCCAAACGGCGTGATATCTTCCATCTACTTTCTCAGTCACTTGCCCCTTCAATCTTCGGGCACGACAAAATCAAAGAGGCCATTCTACTCCTCCTCCTCGGTGGCGCGGAGAAGAACCTCCAGAATGGCACGCACATCCGTGGTGACATCAATTTACTCATGGTCGGCGATCCATCGACCGCAAAATCACAAATTCTACGATTTGTCCTTGGCACAGCACCACTTGCGATTGCCACGACTGGTCGAGGGAGCTCCGGCGTCGGTTTGACCGCTGCTGTTACCACTGATCGTGATACAGGCGAGCGTCGCCTTGAAGCAGGCGCAATGGTCCTCGCCGACCGTGGTGTAGTCTGCATCGACGAGTTTGACAAGATGTCAGACATTGACCGTGTTGCAATACACGAAGTCATGGAGCAACAGACGGTCACCATCGCCAAGGCAGGCATCCACACGAGTTTAAATGCTCGATGTAGCGTCGTCGCGGCTGCTAACCCAATATACGGACAGGTAAGTCGTTGTTAGAAACTGCACTGGCAACGCTTTGACGCCCCTGTACAGTACGATATCCATAAAGATCCACACAAAAACATCGCCCTCCCCGACTCGCTTCTCTCACGTTTCGATCTTCTCTTCATTGTTACTGATGACATCGATGAAGAGCGCGACCGTAAAATCGCAGACCATGTTCTTCGGCTACATCGGTACCTCCCTCCTGGGATTGAGGAAGGGACACCTGTACACGACAATCTCACTCAGCCTTTGGCCATTGATGGGCCCGGTGTTGCTCCAATCGAACAGAATGCTGTTGGAGAATCCAGTCCGTTCGAAAAATATGACCCACTACTTCACGTCGGTTTCACTGCGGCAAAGTCCCGCACTCGGAGAGGCAAACAGGTAAAAATAGAGGTTCTCAGCATCACTTTCGTGAAGAAGTACATCCAGTATGCGAAGAGCAGGCCAGCGCCTGTGCTCACGAACGGCGCGGCAAATCACATTGTCAACGTGTATGCTAATCTCCGCAACGAGGAGGAGAGTCAAGCGAATAAGAAAAAGGTAAATATAATTCTGTCAATTGCTCGGTCGACTGAGACATAGCTTGTAGACCGCGCCGTTGACCGCGCGTACACTGGAGACACTGATCCGTCTGTCCACTGCTCATGCGA
>JBBPQU010000715.1:0-15696 GCA_038092655.1 Boletus sensibilis
TCAAATCCTGTGGTTTTTCCCCCTTTTCTTTCCCGGGGGGGGGGCCCCCCCCCCCCCCCCCCCCCACAAACGTCGGTTGAGAGCGGTTGGAAGGTGCTTACAGCCACAGCATCAATGAAAACGGAGAGCGGAACGTCCCCTGTTCGGCTCAAGAAGTTGTACGTCGCAAAGTCGCCAGTTCCGTTCTTGAAATTGAACCGAATCACGGGTTCACCTCCAGAACTCGGTTGGCGGACCTCGAGTGCCACGGCCGAGGCATAATCCACTGATATATACGGCGCTTAGTGGGGACGTATGACAACAAGTATGGTATTCACCGATTCCAGCTAGCTGTGGGTTGGCGGCTGCGATGCCTGTCATGTTAAACAGGGACACGAAAGGCTTATAGGCGATGGCCGTGATCATCATCTTGACAGGGTTCTTCTTGTTCACGATATTCTCGAACGCGTCGAGAATGGAAGGCACGATTGCTTGACCGGCGACTGCACCAGATATGTGGGTTCAATTGGTGAGGGCCGAGACCATGCGGCATGACTCACTGTTCCCGATGCCAGATACGCTTGGGTCGGTAAAGACGTTGTATTCGTGCCAGTTTGCAAGGCCTCTTGCTTGTGCGAGGTAAGTGTCAGGAAGTGCGCTAGCGAACGTAGCGTTATGAATGCTGTTAACGTTCATATAGTCATAGATCTGATAGAAAGATTTGATCTCGAGTCTCGCAAACGATGCAGTTCCAACGTACGTTCCACTGGCAAGCATGTCAGACTCAATGTAGAGGCTACACCTTGAGACGAGGATTCGTACCATGTTTTCCAAGGTGACCGATCGACCGTCCAGGAACGGGGGAAGGAGCTTAAGGAAAGCAGCACTTTGGTTGGCCATTTGTAGAAACTCCTCAGAGCTATAAAAGTTGGTCGTGTGGGTGTCAAATGTCTGCAGCCAATTGAATACACTGCTAGAAGAGGAAAGCCACAAAGTACCAACATTGCAGTCCAAGAATCCTTCCAGCGAGACATCCAGATTTGGGTCCACGGCATCGACTTGATTCCTTGGTTAGTTACTCCAATCACAGAAAATGTTGCTGATGACTTACTGGGGATATACTGACGATCGCCAAATGTTATTTGGTCGAGTCAATATAGGCGAGGAAATGAGACCACCAAAGCAAATGCACGAACCTGATAACCCCCAAGCGGAGCGACGATCGTCGAGCCATTCGCGATCGTGATATTATTATCGACCGTGCCGGGCCAAAGTCCCTGCGTGAGCGAAACACACGAGTCGTACACGACACCACTTTCACCACCGAGATCAGCGCGGATGTACACTTGAGACTGGTTGAAGAGGCCAGTGCTCATTCCGGGGATGTATGAGGAGGAAGAGGCATTCAAGTAGATCGACTGTAAAAGCTCGCCCAGCTGAAATTCTTGTTGCTAGAGCGCGTTAGTGGGGATCTTGCTTAAAGGCTGTTCAAGAGCTAGAGACAACTTACATTACCCAAGGGCGTTATTTGTGTTGCAGTCGCAGTGTATGTCGTCGGGCTTTGATAAAAACCTTGCCGATCGCCGTGGCGGACGATGAGCACGACACCAAGCATTTGATTGTCGTTTGACGCCATTACTAGATGGACCTGGGAGACGGAGGGCCTACGATTGAAGCCAAAAGGAGGCCATTTATAAGGGCTGAGCAGATGGGTATTTCCATGCGTGGTGTAGGTGCGGCGGTGCGTGTCGGCAAGCTGGCGTCCATCGTGTAATCATCCTTCAGAAGGAAATTACCGAAATCCATATTGCCCCCCTGCGTTCTTAGGATGCTCATTAGGGCTTGGCAAATAAGTTCTGAACCTTTCGTCCAATGGCATGTACCTCAGAGCACGGCTCTAAAGCCGCACCTGGTGTTGCCCGACCCGATTGATAGTGTTAAAATGACCTCCTTGGCGTGACAGAGAAGCGTTGAGAAAATCTTTCCCCTACGGGCCCCGGTAATGATCGCTTTCGAGTGTTCGATCCAAAATTGTTTTCGTTGAAGGGTTTCCTCGTGTAATCTCGGAACGGCGAGGGAGTCATAACCCACCAGGCACCAAGTTGTTTTTGGAAAGTTACTAGCTAGGTACAGGCACTGCCAGTGGTTGAGGGCATAAGTCACACCTGAGTTGAACCTAAAGTTCGGCTTTGGTACCTTGGCATATGCGTTGGCGTTAGATGGGCCAGATTATCCGTTCGCATGCAGTTACCTCAAGTCGTGGTCACCCGCTGCCAGTATCGCGCCTGTTCTTGAACTTTGGAGCTTCAAGCTTCAAGCTCAAGTTCAGGAGGACCTGAGCGAGACTGGCAGAATGATCAATGCGAGTGCGTCATTAGAGGTGGGAGCTTCAAAGCGAGCTCACCGGCGGCGGCTCGGAGTGGTGTGGCCGAAACTCGAGTCGCCAATTTACAACTTTGACTACTCCCAGGCAGATCCTTTTCTTGTCTGCTACTATCTCCACGCCACGCTCGGCCGAACAACAAGTTGTTCTACTTGTCGTGTGGGTCAGCGGGGAGCCGAAGGCTGTCCGATTGAAGGTCTAGGCGGCCAAGGGGCAGGATCGAACAGCTCGTCAATTAATATTGTTCGATCCTTTCGGTTGGCCGCCTTTGCCCAGCCTCAGGTATCTTGGTGTTTGATGTCACATTTTTCTCAGAGTTCCCTCATTCTAGGCCTCAGCCCTCAGGTCCACGCACAGTTCACATACCATTAATACTGGTGTTGGGCTGAGAAAGCAAGGTGCGACGTCCAATCATTCTAAGGCCATTTTGCGTTGTCTTCGACTGTTATCAGGGGTTCGGGGAATGCCAACTTGAATGCCTTGTGGTATCCTGGGAGGGCGGCGATCATCGGCTCGCCACGGTCGAGCCAGTCGTCACTAGACAGGAAATGTGATAAATCCCGTCACAGGCAAGAGGTAAGACCTAAACCAGTGAGTCAATCAGCGTCTTGCAAGAGGTGTAAATGCAACTTCTGTCTTTCAGGTTTCGTCAAAATCGTCCGACTATCTTCCGGTTACACCCGAGGCCACTTCGGCGGCCATTCCTCGGTGAGGCGCGGAACTGTGACCAGCTGCATGCTTACCCTTTTATATCCTCGCTCGTCCTTCTCGCAAGTTGTATACACCTATACATCCACTACGTGTGCGGCGGACTTTCACCTCTTTATGTACGACGCTGCTTTTACATCCATTGCGATCGTTTCAAGCAGGATCTTCCGGGTCGCAGTAGTTTACCACCTGGTGTACAAGGGGAAGGTATTGATTTGAAAATTTATACATTTCTGGTCCTTCAACTATAGGTTTCATTTGCTTCACTCAACCCGAGTCGTTGATGTCTGCCTTGTGACTGGCATCAGGACATCTAGATTGATCACATGCATGTGCTCACGAGGACACGAAGGACCCTTCGTTTCTCGCAACCCAAATAGAGCTGGAGCGGAGTCAGCGGACCGATGTACATTAATACAACCAGGTGTATAGTTGGTATACTTCCTATCGTTACTCTAGCCTTATCTCCGACTTGTCAAACCCTGACCACCTACTAGAATGCAATCTGTCGTACTTTGGTACCCTCCAGCATACGACATTCGTGTCGAGGAGATCCCTATTCCAAAGTGGGTGTGAACCTTCGCCCGCTTAGCGTGGCGATCGAGTTTGTCGATCAGGGTCCTGATAATATTCTAGGATAGAACATCCAGACGATGCGATCGTCAAAGTCAAGGCATGTACATCAAGTTGTACAGTTCTTTTAAGTGCATATTCCTGAGGATTTTCGGACTCTGCTAGCTTGCGGGGCTGTGTGGTAGCGATTTGCACATCTATCGTGGTACTGCGGGCGTAACAGAACCGTAAGCCGCCTAGTGTAGTGCATCAAGATTTTGTGACGAAAACGATATCTATCAGTTCCGTCTGTGGACATGAATTCATCGGAGAAGTGGTCGCCCTTGGTGCAAGCTTCCAGCCGGGAGCGACAGGTCGACCGCATCTGTACTCTGCTCTTAGAGTTGGAGATAAAGTAGTCTCACCGTTCACGGTGTCCTGTGGAGAATGCCAGTACGTTATCATATTTTCTATTTTCTCTCTGGTAATCATCATGACTGCGTCCACTAGTTACTGCCGCGTTGGTTTCACTTGCAGATGTGTCGAAAGCCGACTTTTCGGAACGCCGCACACTCCGGGGGGCCAAGCCCAGTACGTTCGCGTCCCACGTGCGGGTGCTACACTCTACAATCTCGAAGGGATCTCAGCCGCTTCTGTGCGTCCTGATCAAGAGACCAAAGAGACAATCGAGAAACTCGCAGACTCGTCATTGCTTTTGCTATGCGATATCTTACCAACGGGTGTATTCGCAGCGATTCAAGCGTTGAACCATCCGAAGACTCTGCCGATGCTGACGTCGAGGTCGTACCCCCAGAGTTCAGGAACTAGCCTACAGGAGAGTGGCGTTTCGGTTCCGTTGAAGGCAGAAGATAAGGTGTTGACGATCGCGATCGTTGGTCTTGGACCAGTGGGAGTGGTACGTCGATGGTCGCTCTTTGGGCGTGATATAGTCGTTAATACAGCTATGAATGGGAAAAGTGCGCGTGTATCGCGTTGCTCGACATGCTCTATGCGAGAGACGTCGAGTTTCGCATTGTCGCAATTGACCCGACGGAGAGTCGACGAAAGAAGGTGGAGGCAATATACGCCAAGGTCTCGCAGGCATATGGCAAGCAGCGAAACGGCCATCTGGAGGTGTCCGATATCGCAGCAAGCAAAGAGGTCGTGACGAAATGGACGCAAGGCATCGGATGTAATATAGTTTTGGAGGTGAGCATGGTGTCATTAAGGACTTGGATCGACATCGTCATGACTCATGTTTGTGATACAGGTCGTTGGGAACACGAGTGCTCTCTCGCTTGCGTACGAGTTGGTGAGACCGTTCGGGTGCATAACCTCGGTAGGAGTGCACGCAGACCACCAAGTGCCCTACACTGGTCGGGAGCTGTACGACAAGAACGTGTCGCTTGACTTTGGGCGCTGCCCAGTACGAGCGATGTTCCCTATGGCACTTGATTTGCTACTCCGAAGGCAAGACATCTTTGGAGAGGTCGGGGGAGAGACAAGCCTGGTGGAGAAGATCGTCGGGTTCGATGTAGCTGCGAAGACATACGACGATTTTGACAAGGGAAGATGTGGGAAGGTATTGTTTGATCCGTGGAGATGAGGAATTTTATCCTATGATCTCGCCCATCTTATGTAGTCTCCCATAGGCAGACCAAAAAGTCGAAAGAAGAATGATAGTCGTTCCTTTTTCCTATGCAGTTGCTAACTTAGTAGTACTTAGGTACAAAAGAACTGATCAATCAGTTGACGCGAATGTGACGACACCACGTGATATGTCACGCGTGTGTCACGCGTCTCGCTGAGGCCAACTCTAATACTTACGAGAACGACCACCCCTACTACTGGAGCTGCAACTCGGTACCGACAATTTCGTGCTACGCAGCGCCCAGAACTGTCGAGCCAGGATATTAGGCTCGTTTCTCTCGGTTTAACACTTTGTGGCAATGTACATCAAGACTCTGACGATCCAGGGGTTCAAGTCCTGTCAGTGACTCCTCGCCAAATCTAACTGCCCAAGCATTCACTGATTCGACCCAAGACCGTGATCAGACACAGATAGAACCGTTTTCACCGCGGCACAATGTGGTCGTCGGACGCAATGGCTCTGGAAAGAGCAACTTTTTCGCAGGTTAGTCTCCATTCCGAATAGATGTGACAATGTCGAGCGCGTCGGTCACCGAGCAAACTATGGGAGGAGTGCAAACCCGCTGGAGCGGCCCTTTCATCTCTTGTAGCGATCATAAGACGGTGCGAGCGGCGTACCATGTTGTTACGTCCTTGTCCTCTTGTGATCTTTCGTGTCGAGTGCAAGATGCTTAAGCTTCATTGATAGCCATTCGGTTCGTCCTCTCCGATGCATATACTTCCATGTCCCGTGAGGAACGCCAAGCGCTGCTACACGAAGGTGTCTCAGTGACTACCACCCTATCTGCCTATGGTACGTCATCGTCGCTCCCTTACATCCTTTTCACTCAAAGGATGCACAGTGGAGATTGTGTTCGACAACTCGGACAACAGGTTTCCTACCGGGCGCGAGGACGTTATCATCCGACGAACGATCGGTCTGAAAAAGGACGAATACAGTCTCGACAAGAAAAGCGCCAGCAAAGCAGACGTTATGAACCTCCTCGAGAGCGCCGGGTTCAGCAAATCGAATCCATACTATATCGTTCCTCAAGGCAGGGTAATTCGCCAATCTTCTTGTCCGACTGCGTACGCTGACGCTGAACGTTATAGATAACCGCGCTTACAAACGCCAAAGACCACGAGCGGCTTGCTCTCCTCAAAGAAGTAGCAGGAACCAAAGTTTATGAGCAGCGTCGTGCCGAATCCCTTCGTATCATGGCAGAAACGGACGCAAAGCGTACCAAGATCAACGAACTGCTCGAGTATATCGAGTCACGCTTGACAGAACTCGAGGAAGAAAAGGAAGAACTGCGCGAGTTTCAGGAAAAAGACAAGGAACGGCGTTGTCTTGAGTACGCTTTGTATCAACGTGAGCTGGAAGAAGTCGGCGAGGCGTTGGAAGAAATCGAGGAGGAAAGACGAGGAGAAGTACATGGCGCAAATATGCGTCGCGAGCAGTATGATACTCGTGAAAAAGATATTCAGGTTGGCGCGATCCATTCCCTTTTATTTGTGATATCTCATACGCCTTGTAGCGTCTCGAGCAAAAAATCTCACAAACCAAACACGGCCTGTCGACTCTCAGTATTACCCGTCAAGATGCTCAATCTGAACTCTCTGACCTCGTCCGCTCGCGCACAGAGTTAGAGTGTATCATGGCCGATCTACAATCCGCAGGTGAACACGATGACGGACGACGTGCTGAGCTTGAAAACGAAATGGCAGGTTTGGAGCAACAGATCCAATTAAAAGAAAAAGAGCTTTCCCAATTGATCCCTCGATGGAACGATGCCCGCGCTAGAGAGTCCGTGGAGAAGCGTAGAATGGAAGAAGTACGCACCCAGTTGAATGCCCTCTTCGCGAAGCAAGGGCGTGTCAAGCGGTTCCGGACGAAAGCGGAACGAGACAATTACCTCCGGCAAGAGATCGCTTCGCTCGATGCGTATCAGAACACTCGGTCTGCTGTACTTGAGTCGACAAGACAAGATCTCGCGTCGACGAAAGCGTCGCTGGATGATATCGTCCAGAGGGTGGATGGCATTCAAGGTAGCCTAGAGGATGGGAAACAGCGAGTTCGGACCCTAGGTGAACAACTTGCGGAGCTCAAGGATCAACAGAGCGACCTCAGCGAGCGACGGAAGGAGCTCTGGAGAGAGGACTCCAAGTTGGGTGGTCTTCTCGCTCACGCAGGAGATGAACTCAAGTCTGCTGAGCGTAATCTCGCTTCCATGATGGATAAGGTAAGTGTGCATATATGCACATCATGGACGAGCTTTGGTGAACACCTCGGTAGGATACAGGCTCAGGACTACGTGCTGTCGATAGGATTGCACAGAGACACGGTCTGGAAGGTGTCTATGGCCCACTATACCGTCTCTTTGAGATTCCGGATCCCACGTTTAGCACCGCCATTGAACTCACCGCTGGCACCAGGTAAACGACACATCTATATATGCACATCTAACTGAGACGCTTTTGTTAGCCTTTTCCATGTTGTCGTCGACACAGACGAAACGGCCTCGAAGGTCCTCGATATCATGTTGAAAGAAAAAACGGGTCGTGTCACCTTCATGCCTCTTAACCGCCTCAAACCAAAGCCTCTCACGTCGGTCCCACCAGCCCAGGACGCTCTCCCTCTCATTGACAAGATTCGATTCGATGCTACGCACCAAAAGGCGTTCCAGCAAGTATTTGGGAAGACGTGGGTGTGCCGAGACTTGACTGTCGCTGCGGCATATGTGAAGAGTCACGGGGTCAACACGATCACGCTCGATGGTGACAAGGTCGATCGAAAAGGCGCATTGACAGGGGGCTACCACGACGTTCGGCGGTCTCGTATCGAAGGCATCAAAGCTGTCGCCTCCTGGCGGACAAAATTCGACACCGACGACAAGCGCGCCAAGGAGGTGAAAACCGAGCTCACGCGAATCGAGCAGGAGATCACACGCATGACGGGTAGGATCCAGGTGTTGATGCTCCAACAAGCGCAGGCGCGCGAGTCAAGAGAGAATTTCCTCCAGGACGTCAATTCGTTGAGCAAGGAACGCGAACGGCTGGGCGCGCGGGTGGTGGCGCTTGAAACGGAGATTGGGGATCTCGAGACGGAGTTGAGTAGTACGCATGCTCGGGCACAAGGATATCGACAAGAGCTGTCGACCCCGCTCACTCAGAATTTGACGGACGAGGAGGCGAACATGATGGATGCGTTGGGTATCGAGGTAGAAGAACGGAGAAGACAAGTGCTCGAGTTGGGCAGGACGCGGTCCGACGTAAGCCGTTCTAGTTTATCCTTCGTGACGATTTGGCTGAGTTTTACATGTCAGCTGGATGGCCGGAAGAATCTCGTGGAGATCGAGTTGAATGAAAGTCTCCGTCGGCGACAGCGAGAGCTGCAGGTCAAACTGGAGTCTCTGGGTGAAGCTGCGAGCGGGAATGACACATCAGCAGAGTCGCTCGACGCGCGTAAACGGGAACTCCGGTCTCTTGGTACCTCAATAGCGGCTGCGACCAAGCGGTCTCAAGGTATGCGCTCCCATAGCTCTACCATTCACCGGTCCTCACTCAGGGAACACGCGCAGACGCAGACAAAGACGTCGAGAAACTAAACACGGAGCTTCAAGAGCTGCGTTCAGCTTTGGAAAAGGCGCAGCAGCAACAATCGGAAGACAGTCGGAGCGTCACGAAACTGCAAAAGAACACTGAACGGTACCTTGCCAAGAAGCAGATGTTGACGGCACGCAAAGACGAGTGCAATCGCAACATTCGTGATCTTGGTGTGCTACCAGAAGAAGCATTTGAAAAGTACACGAACGAGAAGCTCGATCGGGTTCGCGGTTCCAACACCGTTTCAGAATAAAGGTTGGCTGACATGGATTGTATCGTTAGTTGGTCAAGAAGCTTCATACCGTGAACGAGGGCCTCAAGAAGTTCGCTCACGTCAATAAGAAAGCGTTCGAGCAATACAACTCGTTCACGAAGCAGCGCGATCAGCTATTGCAACGACGCGAGGACCTGGATAACTCGGCAACATCGATCGAGGAGCTCGTGCAGGTGCTTGACCAGAGAAAGGACGAGGCGATTGAGCGGACGTTCAAGCAAGTGGCGAGTAACTTTGAGGAAGTGTTCGACAGCTTGGTTCCGGCTGGTCGAGGTAGATTGATCATCCAACGACGAATAGACCAGGTCAGTTGAAATGCTTCTTCTTTGTACCATCGCCGTGCTCACGCTCGATGTAGGACGAGGAGGCTATGGACGAGGCGGACGACACCCAGCAGAGCACGATCGACAATTATACCGGAGTTGCCATAAAGGTTTCGTGATTTGTCAGTGCGTCGAGACAACTGATGCTGAGAACGTTTGTAGGTGTCATTCAACTCGAAAGTTGACGAAGGCCTACGGATACAACAGCTGTCTGGTGGTCAAAAATCGCTTGTTGCCCTTGCTACGGGTATGAGGCTGACTTTTTCAAATATCGATGTGACGATTTATACGTTTCGTTTGCAGTGTTCGCGATACAAAAGTGTGACCCTGCACCGTTCTACCTGTTTGACGAGGTATGCACGTTTCCCAGACGGGTAGGCATCCGGGCATTCATCACCGAGTCAACAGATTGATGCCAACCTCGACGCACAATACCGTACCGCTGTTGCGAGTAGGTGATCTCATCCCCCTCTTCTCTCCCATTCTTAGTCAGTCCTTCCATTCCCAGATATGATCAAGTCGCTTTCGCACACTGCCCAGTTCATCACGACGACGTTCCGACCTGAGATGTTGGTCACGGCGGACAAATTCTATGGTGTCTTGTTTAACAATCAAAAAGTGAGCTCCATCAGGAATATCAAACGGGAAGAGGCGATGGAGTTTGTGGATCAGGTGCGGTGTTCAACGTTTTTGTTCGCGATGCTGCGGTTTTCTGATAACTGATCGTTGTGTGTGCTTTTTTTTATACTTCCAGGAGGCTCAGGCGCAGTGAAAACGTTTGGTTTTCTTGTACACTCTCACGCATCGCGATGTTTGTTTGTTTCCCGTGCGTTTAGATTCTGCTTTTTTTTTGACGCTTTATTGTTATTTCTATCGTCTTTTGTATGGTGTGTCCGACTAAAGTCAAGAATGGTACGATCATAATCACGACCTCGGGAAAGTTGCGCGTATACTAGTCCACCCAGGGACATTGGTTTCCTCTGGCCGTGTGTTCTCCGATCTCCATTCTACATCGACCGCATCGCAAGACTGTGTGACGCGATCCCGGCCACCGTGTTTTGACATAGCCTCGGTTAGCACGCGAGTCCTGCAAGGCGAGTTTGTCCTGTGTCCCGCCTCCAAGCGATGTCGTGTCGTTCGGATGTGTGAAGCCTGGAGCGCTTGCCTTGGTTTTTTGGAGGAGCGAAGGACGAAAGAGGGGCTGCGCTCTGGCGAGGGTAGGATCACACGCAAGCACAGACTCATCACAGTCACACGTCCTGACTCCTGAGCATGCCAGCGGTACTGGGGTGAAGCTAATATTGGCCCGAGTGGGAACGGGTTACAATGATGCAAACACTGTACATCAGATCATCATTCTTTTTTTGTTTTTCTTGCCTTGTGCTTCAAAGACGGTGCTGGGGGCGAGAGAGTGGGCATGGTGAAGAGATCTCGACAAGAACGATGGAGAGCTAGCAGTTGTAAGAGATCAAGGACAGCGGCGATGACAAGTTACAACTTGAACCTGGCGCTTGTCGCGTTGCGTTGACTCGGAATGGGCTCATCAGGTCAAGCTCTCGAAGATGGGAAGAAATCGTTATTACAACCATTTTGCAGATTCAGATCAAGTTGCACCTGGCAGCAGACGGCGAGGGTCGAATTTCTCAATCGGTCTCAGTATGCACAGCCACTACTCACGAATCGGCAACATCCGAGTGAGGACAGGACCAGGTTGACCACACACCCTCCTCGACGAACAAGGCCCAATCTCATCAAGGTAAGCAGCCAATATCGTTATCCACGCTGCCCAACAACCCCGTCGATGTGTTTCGTATGCGTGGTGCGGGTTTGGTGCCAAAAGGCAGGAGCGTTTGAGGTGGATCGAGTGAGGTCTTGTTGGATGTCGGGGTTGACTACAGAGCGGCATAGTCGGGTTGTTGCGCAGCTGGTACTTTGCTCCTAGTTTGGTGCTCATTCACTTGCCCCCCTAGACTCGGAATCACCCATGGCCACCGCAAAAACGACAAAGGGCAAGACAGCAGGTGTGTAGTCTACTCGTTTACCTCTGATTCACGACCGACCACGGATGACAGCGCCAGGTGGCAAAGCCGCAAAAGATGCCAAGGCCAAGACCGCCAAAAAAGCAGCGCTGCAAGGCGTTCATTCACACTCATCACGCAAGCCCCGTTTCTCCGTGACGTTCCGGCGACCCAAGACGCTGAGGCTTCGTCGCAACCCCAAGTACCCGCGGAAATCGATTCCCCATGCACCAAGAATGGACGAGTTCCGGACTATCGTCTCGTGGGTGTTGCTGAATAGTTTTTTTGGGGGGGATACTGACGGTATGGATACAGACCTTTGAACACGGAGTCTGCGATGAAAAAGATTGAGGAGCACAACACGCTGGTGTTCGTTGTTGACATTCGATCGAACAAGCGTCAAATCAAGGAGGCGGTGAAGAAGCTCTACGACGTGCAGGCGGCCAAGGTCAACACGCTCATCCGGTAAGCCACGCGTGATGTCGATCTGAACGACACTGAACAAGGATTGCAGACCGGACGGAAAGAAGAAGGCATACGTGCGTCTCGCGGCTGATCACGATGCGTTGGATGTTGCCAACAAGGTGATGTATTGTTTCATCACAAGCGATGCTAGGCGCTGACGGGACGATGTAGATTGGTTTCATCTAAATGGACTTTGAACGCGTAGTGCATGCGGTTGTTATGTTTGATTATCCAATGTCTCATATGTCCACATGCAATGCAAAGCTTATGCCACGGTTTCGAAGTTGTGAAATTGATATGTTTTTTATGACAATCGCCGTAAAGGGATATACGAAGAGAGAGAGCGAAAGATATTCGCGGATGTTTGTGCTAGGCGATGTTGGAAGGGCGGCCGTATCGATCGACCGTAACCGTGTGATGCTGATCTTTGTTTTTTCTCTCGCAATTACATTTCCCGCAGTTCGTTCGTTTTCCTGGCTCGTCGTCTTTATCGCAGAGCTCGCTCGCCTTGCGCGACGCCAGGGATACTTTGAATCATATTGTTGATTAATCTACCAAACCAGCTACACTCGTTATTCCTCTCCTCGCTCTTCAGCAGTATCATATGTATCCATCCCTCCTCCTTTTCTTCCTCGCCGTCCTCCCCTCCCTCGCCGATGCATCCCGCTCGTCCTTCTCCCACTCCCATGCCAGACGTTCCCTCACCCTCAAGCACAGAGATCCACAGGGTGGTCTCCTCGGTTTGTCTCTTCTTTCTCTTCCCCCCTTCACTTGCCAAACATCTCCCCTCTCCAGGTGGTCTCGGCAGCGTCGTCGGTGGCCTCGGTAACGGTCTAAGTAGCACTTCAACACACCCAACCTCGTCCGTCCTCCCTCCCTCGTCGACCGACGCGTCTGCTTCATCCACTGCGACTTCGTCCTGCGGTGGTTTATTGGGCCTTGGTTGCCCTCCACCGTCGCCAACTTCGTCTCCAACTACCCCAACGACGCAGGGTGTAACCACCCCTTTGCCCACCCCTACGCCAACGTCCTCGTGTGTTGGTCTTCTAGGACTCGGATGTCCTGCTCCGTCGAGCAACCCATCCACGCCCCCTGCGGCCCCGTCGACGCCAGCCAGTGCTCCGACCTCTTCCTGTGTTGGTCTTCTAGGACTCGGATGTCCTGCTCCGTCGAGCAACCCATCCACGTCCCCCGCGGCCCCGTCGACGCCAGCCAGTGGATCTACTCCGTCTGCTGCTCCAACGTCCTCGTGTGGTGGTATTTTAGGTCTAGGACTCGGCTGTCCTGCTTCATCGAACAACCCATCTACTCCCCCTGCTGCCTCGCCGACGCCATCTAGCCAGCCATCCGATGCATCTACTCCGTCTGCTGCCCCGACGTCCTCATGTGGCGGTCTTCTAGGACTCGGCTGTCCTGCTCCGTCGAGCAACCCACCCACGTCCCCTGCGGCCTCGTCGACGCCAACCAGCGAATCTGCTCCATCTATAGTCCCGACGTCCTCGTGTGGCGGTCTTCTAGGACTCGACTGTCCTGCTTCATCGAACAGCCCATCCACGCCCCCTGCTACCTCGCCAACGCCATCTAGCGAGCCATCCGGTGCATCTACTCCGTCTACTGCCCCGACGCCCTCATGTGGTGGTCTTCTAGGACTCGACTGTCCTGCTTCATCGAGCAACCCACCCACGTCCTCTGCGGCCTCTGCGACGGATACAGGTTCTGCCTCACCTTCGCACTCACCCTCGCCGACGACGACACCTTGCAATGGGCTCCTGGGAGACATCGGGTGTCCCCTTCCATCGTCGACACCATCGAGTCAGCCCACCGATTCAGCGACGCCCACTCCAACGGCCTCTTGTAGTGGACTCCTCGATTGTCCTGCAACATCGAGCACTCCGGAAAGCCACTCTCCGTCGGCCTCGCCAACTATGTCCACCCCATCGAGCACTCCTAGCTTGAGTGCTACGCCAACTCCCACCGATTCATGGTGTGTAAGATATATCACGATACATTGCACCGTACTAACACTTCACTCCCAAGGTCGTCCACATTGACAAGCTCTTTGCCTACTTCAACTGTGATAAGTTTCCCTAACCACACTACCGCCACAACGAGTCAAACTCATTCTTCAAATGCTACTGCGACCACGTCTTTCACTCCTACGGCCACTAGCAGCAGCTCGATTTCCAGTAATTCCAACTACAATTACTTGTCCACGGTTTCCTCGCTTTTGCTTAATAGTGCTTCGCCGACCACTTCACACACGGCTTCCAATCCTGATCAGCCCGCGACGACCCTTTCGTTGCTTTCGGTGGCTCCCACGGCTTCCCCTTCTGCCGTTCCTCTTCCCAGCGGACTGCCACAAGTTATCCTGCCACAACCAGCGCTTGACGTCGGTAGCCTTCCCATTAGCGATACTATGATCAGCATTCTATTCAATGCTTCACTCAACTGGCAATTTGTGGCAGGGAATGCCGATTCTCCAGGGCAGATCTTTGAATACTTCCCTACGGTGGTCGCCACGGCTCTTGGCATCGATGGTATGTTTTTTCAAATTAGTACTTGACTGTCCGCCAAATTGATTCCGTGGCAGTCGGAGAAGTACAAAACTATGACTTGATCGTCCACGAGCCCACGTCATACACCGGGCCAGCGGATGTCGCCATGCTGGGAACGATCTGGCAAGGTTACATACCGAGCGACAAAATTTCCACGCTTGCCAGCCTCATCTCGAACCAGAAATCCAGCTTCTACACGGCTCAATCCGGCTCGATCCCTTCGACGCTGGCGGCGTGTGTCGATCCGAGTTTGCAACTGAACGCGATCGCGGGTCCGACCGCTGGAGGAAGTAGCAGCAATGGGTCCTCCTCTTCCAGTGGATCCAGTGTTCGCCAAGACGCGATCATCGGTGTCGTCAGTTCTCTCGGTGCCATAGCGATCATCATCGTTGCGTACGTTGGTTACAAAGCTTACAACAGACGGCGCGCCCTTGCCCACAGACGTCTCCCTGACAACGCCGACAACGTCGACGATGTTGGGGTACGACCAGACGGCCAAGAGTTCGATCGGGACAGCGTCGGTGGTCAACGGCGGAGGAGTTTCTACTATGCCGAGGACAGCTTGAGAGGCTACCAATCTACACGTGCAGACGAAGACGGTTACGATCACCACGTTACGAACACGCGAGAGCGTCGCGCTGTTCAACCGGGCATAATTTCCACACCTATCCTGCGGGAGAGCACCATGAACTGGTGATCAATACCATGTTTTTTTTTCCTTTGCTTTCTTTTTTTTTCTTTGCGATCTTTCGCGGACTGCGTCCTCCATACCCCTACTTCCTCTCTCCACTCCCCCATTCCTAGTCACCTTACCTCCGAACTTATCTTTATCCATTTTTGCTTTTTGTTCGCTCAGAGGTCTTATTCTTTTTTTTTCTTGTGTAGCTGGGTTCTGTTGGTGCCTTATTTATGCACTTTCCAGGATGCCTAGGTAGGTCGACGACTGGAGTCTGGCTTCGTTTGTTGCGGACGCGGTCGGCGACGCTGCAGACAGCAGACGAAAGCGGAAACAAAAAACCGGATGCGGCGTCGACCCGCCGACGATGTGTAGTTGATCCAAAATTGCAAACGGACGGGCTGGCCTCCATCCCTTTCTTTTCTATAGAGACTCTGACGTTTTTCGTGACGAACTACTGCTTGCGCGTGGTGGTGTATGTGCAACTAGAATTTTGTTTTTTTCTACTCATTTTTTTTTTCAAGTCTA
>JBBPQU010000716.1:0-15695 GCA_038092655.1 Boletus sensibilis
ACTTTGTCTCGCTTCGGGCACGCTCTGCTAGGTTCGGCCACATATTTTGGTCCAATCAAGAGACAGCCTCCGGCTAAGCTTTAGACCGAGCGTCATGGGCTGGGTGGAGACCAAAGACATTGAATACATTTGTAGTCAGTGCGAACATCGGCGCGGCAAACGCATTCTTCGATTCGGAGGTGGTTACTTCAAGTTCACGCCATCAAGTTCCTGACTCTCCAAGATGCCGCTGGGTACCCAGGCGTTTGAATGTCATTTGCTAGGGATAACAGTAAAAGCACAGGAGAGAAAGCGCCGCACGAGAGCGGCCGCTCCAATTCACATCGTTCCCACTGAAATCTCGTTCTTCCCTTCTCAGGTGGATACGTTCCATTGTCTGCGTGGCACCCACACAGTCAACACTTTCTGCTAGTTTCCAGAGGGAAAACTGCTTGTGCAGGATACCATACGTATTCCGACATCTTCGGAGTTGCTTTAGGCACGGACAAAGTATTATGTAGGAGGAGTTATTCATTGTTATAGGGATTGACGCCCAGGTCTGCAGTCCGCCCAGTCAACTCCGCCAGGTGAAGACAGTTACCCTGCGACTCATCAAGATGCCGGTGAGTGCCTTGGCAGTTTGTTTTTAGTTGGCTGCGGTTCGAGGTACAGGGGAGAAGGAGCACTATCATGTCCTAGCCTTACTTATCCGTAAGTGTCATTCCCTATCTTACACAAGGAGTTTAAATTAGACATCATTCAGATTTTGAAATGTTGCTCCATATCAGATATTCTAGATACAAGTTCCTTTCCAAGGTAGGAACTGCGATAAAATCGCTGAAGCCCAAGGAGCGTTAGGAAGGAACCAGCGATGCGCCGGACGCAACTTGGAGTATGCTCACATCCAGATCACCCCGGGCAGGAACGGATTATAAGATGATTGTCAGAATCTGTCTCTCTGCATTCTATGACCGACAAGGAACCGTTCCAGACCAACAGTTCCCCACCGAAGAGGTAAAAGTGGCGTTGCTTCCTAGTCCCAACGCAAGAGTGATTTACGATGAAAAAACTGGACACATCTAGGGTTCTCCGCACTGATATTCCTGCTGCCAACCGTTTCGGTGTTTGCTGTGGTATGCAGCAGGTCTAAAACCTTGCCTGGCCTGCCAGGCTGTACAATGATGTGATCATTCGAGCAGTTACACTCTGATCGCAAGGCACCCGCAATCATTCTCTTCTCGACCAAAGTCTATCAAATAGGCCAGGGACCACCGTGTCACATCTCTCCTTGATGTTCTGTGACAATCTATACGGAGGCTCACAGACATTCCCTGCCGGCCTCGAGGCCATACCAGCATGTAACGACCCTCGGCTATCTTTCCGATCCGTGTCTCAGGGTAGTCTGGTCACCAGACTAATCTCAGGGACCAGGCCTAAACAAATATCACTGTTCCTCTCGGGGAATCAAATTTCTCTTGACGTCCTTGTGGTCAGTGTGGTGGGGATCGCCTCTTCCCTAGGGTTCCTCAGATACCACCGAGGTCGTCTATGTGTCTTTACTCCGTAGGGAGGACGAACACACTTCGACGTCTCGGTCATGATGACCAATGGGGAAAGTTCTCTCTAGATTCACGGGTTCTATGTCCCTGAAAATATGACAGGGTAGACTCACAAGCCGTCTGTCCCCTGGAACCATGGGGCTCATGGATTGAGACTCGTTGACAGCAACTCTGACAAACTCCGCAAGTGAACTCGACATGATCCGGGGACTCGGGTCAAATCCAAGCCAGGACGGTTGTCCTTTGAAACCCGGCGTTCGGCGTGCGATGTAACGGCGAACCAGGTTGGATCGGGGAGTAGACATGTCGGCAAGTCTTATTGCCACTTGGATGGGCTGAGATCTATGATTCTGAATCGTCGAACGGATTCGATCCTGCCTGTTTATGTAAAAGGGTTTGATAGAGCTGAGTACCTGAGTTCGATGCGACGATGCCGGATGACGATCGGGTGCTATCAAGATGAATTGAATAACACATTTTATCGTCTCATCTATAAACTGGCACCGTGTTCGACTCTGAACTAGTATAAATTAACGATTATCGATGTGCATGCATGCTCGCCACAGACGAAGCGTTGACCTTTTTACTAGTACACGAGGTCCCAAGGTCGTGATCAACGTCACGGTTTGCAATGCGTCCACTACTGTGTACGTTGTCAAATTAGGTTGTGGAAAATGAAAGAAAAGGTACTGATGTGTCCGTCTTTATTGAATGTTGTGGGTGACTTTCCGTGGGCTTTTTACTGTAATCCAGGAATATAATAAACCGGGGCTTGAAAGTTGTCTCGATGTGATAATGTGGCACAATATTCAGATGTGAATAAACCACAACTTGCGCATGCGCAACCGCAGAATAAAATATCGTCTAAGCCTACCACCTAGTAATATGGAAGATGAAGGGATCATTGACCAGGCAGAAATGTTCAACAAACTCGAGGATGATGCCAAGGTAGATGAAGAACACGCACATCGAGTACTGCTCGCTGTTGTGGGCACAACCATCGCAGGTGCCCAGCTTTCGAACGACCTACACAGCTGTGCTCGCAATCAACGTAGCCTGTATCTACGTCGCTCTCAACTTCTACCTGATCCACGAACAAATAGACCATGGCGGATGCTATTTAAGAGCCGAGATGATCACGCATTCGTCACAATGATAGGTCTCAATGTTGATACCTTTGACTTCATTCTGCATGCCGGGTTTGCTCAAGAGTGATTTTCCAGTCCCATTCCCTGTGACTCAACATCAATATTGCAGCTCCAGGCCGTCCCTCACGGTGATCTTTGGATATGGCAGGTGCTCTTGGGCGAAATTGTTGAATGCAAACACTGCGTTGCGGGTAGATCAGTCAGGGCTCCGAGGAGAATCCCTGTGTCTCCTGCAGTTGAGCAATGCTAATGAGCAGCAAAGGCGAACGACCATTCAGATAGACGAGCGATGCCCTCTGCTAGCGCCTGTTTTGGAATAGAGTTTATTTGGGGGTCAAGGGTAGGACAAGGGCAGGACAACACCTGTTTTGGAAACGGCGCACCGGCAACCGCATCTACAGAATGCAATATTCTATTCCGTGGATTAAAAGCCCACGGAAAGTCATCCAGTATCTTGACATCTTCAGGGCTATATCCTGAACACATGCGCTGTCACCTGAAACGATAGCAACTCAGCGGGACAAGACCACGGCTACCTACTATTATTGCGGGGCTCGGGTCCAGTTCCCTGGGCCTGCATGTGATCGACCAGGAAGTTTGCCCTTGTTCCACCGGGGCACCATGCTGTGCATGATATAGCGGATCCATCACGATCGTCTTATCAGGTATTGCTTTCGCCATTTCCTCTTCTCTCCGGTATCCGTTGTTTGACGCTCTGTAGGTATTTGGATGGACTGCGAAGATGAATGCGTGATGCGTGGTGTTTCATGTCAGTCTACCGGCGCACACGCACATGCATCGCACCGAGCCTCTGGATGGGTGAGTCTTCGGATATTTATCGTCTCGTATGTTGAGGGATGATGTAGAGGGCGAATCACTTGCGACGTCTCGTAGCGTCCAAACCAGTGGTTCACCCTCCACAGGCCCGTGTGAGGAGGACTGTCAAATTCAAAGAGCGATAATGGAATGCATGCTGGGTCACGCTTCAACCGGCACCATGTGCGCGCACTTACATGACTCTTCAAATTCGTACTATCTGATCGGGTCCGTCGTCCAACTGACAAAACAGTAGTGATCCCGCACTCGCCGGGAGATGTCACATCGGGTTGTTTCATCCTTTATTATCGGAGAGGACGACACATCAGATGCGGACACGGACAGAGGTCCATCGTGTGTGCATGGTGACATGGGGCTGGGTTTGAATTGGAAACCATGCATGTTTCCTTGTGATGGGCTGGAACGACGCCGCGTAAACGTTTAACCCGACTTTCAAATGGGATGAGTGGATTTTACTTTCAGGGTTCGCTGATCTCGTCACCGAGCAGGCGGGGAGGCGTGAATGATCAGCGGAGCGGGGTTTGCGTGGGATGGGGAGCTCTTTCAACTGGGGGTGCTTCGGACAAACCAAAAATATGAACGGATGGTGAGAATAGGACCCATTTGTAATGCAACGAGGCATTTCTAAGTCCGTCAATAAGAGGATTCGGGGCTCATGTTGACAGACAGGGAAACATGGGGATGTGCGGTACCTTTTTCCTGTGTTCTGGCGCCTCACTTTTATCCGCAGCTGCACGAATGTCGTGGTTCCTTTTGCATGCGGAGAATGGGAATGGTGTTCTTGGCGTAATTAACCAAAAGCGCCAAAACAGCTTTATCGATGAGCAAAAGGACCCTATATAGAGTGCTCAGTACAGCGTGGTCGAAGCGCCAGAGATAAATGTGATTTAGCTCTGTAATGATGTATCCGAGAAGGCTCACCCATTGGCCAGGAATTATCACGAACTAATGTTAAGGAAGGCGTCATGACCAACCTTGGCAAAACACCGTTCGGAATCCGCTTGTCTTTAAAGACGCTGGGGTAATCCAGACTGCGCACGTGTTTTCTACGTAGTTCTTTGATCAAGGTATCCGTGGATACAGGTGTACTGGTACAAAATTATCCGGAGAAGGCACGGAATCTGAGGGCATAATTATAGATGGAGGGTGACGGCGAGGTTTGAAGATCAGGACGAGTATTAACCCAAAGATAATGAGCAAGAGAAGAAAGATAATCTTGCGACGACCAGTATTTTTCTGATACCTATCCGATTAATCCAGTTCATTTGAGTAGGACGTGGGGGTGCCGGAGGAAATGCGACATACCGAGTTGCAACATCTAGCTCCTTGACTGCCTCGGTAACATGCATCGAAGTTTGCTCAATATTGTATTCAATGCTGTCTAGGAGAGTCCCTTGATCAATCACGAGAATAGACAAGTCTTTGAAAAGCTCGGCCAATGAAGCGATGGAGTTGGCAATCTCCGTCAGCTCACGGTCACGAAGCCGTATATCATGTATCTGATCAGTATCTTGGATCTGTGCTTGCTGGAACATGGGGTGGTTTAACATGCACGAGGTGATGGGAACACTGCATGCTTACTGCTGCCTCAATATCCTCGTCGACTGCTGTCAAGCCTTCGGAACCTTTAGATGTGATCGTGCCCGAGGCAATAAGAAGGTCCTGGTTTTTGATGGCATGGCCTTGAAGACCTGGTAGCGGGTGTATGACGTCATACATGAATAGTTCTAGAGCACTCACGTTCCATGTACACACGTTGTTTCTTCCGAAAGGTTGAGCTGAGTTCTTGTATCCTTGCTGCAAGTCCTCTCTGTACATTTTTGGCTGCAAGGACCTCGTGTTGATTCCTATTTGAAGGCGGAAACGTATGGTCCTGGTCTGAGCCAATGTGCTGTATCAGAGTGTGGCACCGCCGAAAGTCCTAAAGAAAAAGGAAGCGCGTGTCAAAAAGTGGACTGTGAAATAACGGAACAAGATCATGTACTCTTGTTATATCGGTAGTCGCTGCCTCAATCTCCTTCTCTTCAGCTGTCCGGTCCGCGAATCCCGGGAGAACATGCTTTGCGTGGAGTCTTTCAAGGGCGCCGACTTGGTCAAGGTGGTCGGTATATAGGACGACGGACATCGCATGAGGAACGCACTTTTAGCCTGGGCGTTAGCGAGTATTTCCTCCACCTGGTCTGAGAGATCAACCCTACAGTTGCGTGACACGTGAGGCATAGAAAATCCCAACTGGATACGACAAAAATACCATTTCGGAGGCAACTGAGCGTCTAGAGCGACGTGTCTCGCACCGGAGGTTATGAGGTACTCATGTTCGTCGCTGGCTTGGTACGGGTCGTCGTAGGACGACAGTGGACGTGAAAAACGAGACCTTGTTCTCGAGTCGCGATACGAGATGAACAAAAGGGTCCTCGAGCGCGTTGTGGGTGACGAAGACGACGCCGCGGTCGACATTCGAGGATGTGACACTACGGGTAGGACACGGCGTATGTGTCATCCGCGTTGTTCCACAAACACACGTCAACACCGGCCGGCCGGGGAGTACACACCGGCACCCACTACCCAGCATGCGACTGCACTGCTTGTGAGAGTGGAAACACATTAATGAGCGGGTTGAGTGGTTCAAGCGCTGTGGGTATGACCCTGGGGTGGATGAGGGAGTGTGCTGAGATCCGGTAGTGGAAATGTGTAATCGGAACGTGGGATATTTCGGCCACCGAACGGAAAAGGTGTTTCATCAAGTCCATCGTCTTCCATCACCTTTCTCTATTTTTTATCGTCCGTCAAATCTTGGAACTCTATACGCACGTTACGTCTGAATCCGGTTCGTCTCCTGCGATTCTTATCGTATCTCGTCCGATCGTTCTCTTATGGCCTTGTGACTGCGCCGACCTACCGTCCACCCATCCACATTCCTTCACTCTACCCACTTCTCGTTTTCACCAAATACGGAGGGATTGTCTGCTGAGATATAAAGTCAACCGTCACCCCGCTGTCATCCCCATCCCCGCTCCCCGCATTACTTCCTCTGCTAATTCGTACTGCACCGGTATGCTGTGCCAGTTGTTGCTTCTGCTATAAACCTGACGCCCTGTCGCTACAAGCCATTCTTCCTCCGTCTTACCCCAATCGACGCATCCGTCATGTGTAATCTCGAAACGTGAGTCTTCTCACTGGCCATGCCTTCTTTGGATGTCTAACCCCGCCTTCTCTGTCAGCGAAGGCACCAAGTACGGTTGCGGGGTAAGTGTCTCACGCTGCTTCCTTCCCTCAGCATATAGCTCACTCGTCATGCCTCGTGTAGCACTACAAAATGGTGAGTACTGCGCCCTGTGGCAAAAAAGGGAATAAGTGTTCTGACCGTCGTCAAGACCCGTGTGGTCAGAAAATTTGATTGTGCAAACCGGTACTGTATTCATTCTAGTCATCATCCCCGAAACTGTGTCGACTGTCACTGCGAGAGGGTACGTCGTTCCGACGTCACGCTGACGATCTTCGCTCATTGTTTGCCAGTACCTTGGACCCGACTTGAAGGAAACCATCACATTCACGACCCCCGATTACTGTACCTCGTGCCAGTACTGGTTCAAAGGCGGCGCTCCAATTCGTCGATGAACCACCGATTTACACACCCTAGTTTGCATCGGCATCTAATGACACAGTAACTTAGAGCTACTATTGTTGCTACTCATCCATTACTTTGTTGTACCACGACATCATTTGTATGTAAAAAACTATAAACTGAACACACCCGCGACGATGACGTCGTCACCATTTCACCGCCAGGCCGATGACCTCACTCTCAACGGCCCGATAATCGGTCCGGAACAGCTCCCGTCGCCGCTGCTCTGCACCGGTGTCCATGTCTGCATCCCACCGGGTCCGAGCTACATCCTCCGGCTGACACATGTCCACCTGCACCCCCAGCGCAACATGGTCCGCGTAATTGAACTCATCTGAGCCCATCCTCGGCGATGGCGGTGGCGTTGGCAAGTTGTGCCAGTACGCCTTCTCAACCTCTTTCGTCCACTCACGGTTCCCCCAATTTGGTCCCTGCGATGCAACCACACCGTTCGTCTCATCTCCCCCTGCTGACATGGAAACCCCGTGCTCCTCCCAATTCCTCACATACCCTTCCTCGTCATCCGTCCGCTCGGATGCCTTGCCAATCGGGCGCAGCTGCCCACCCCCGTTCACGCACCCCCCTGGGCACGCCATCACTTCCACGTAATCATACCGCTTCTCGTCCCCCTCAGCCCCGTTCTTCTTCGCCCTTGCTCTTATCCCAACCATGCGTCCCGCAGCACCCCTTCCGACCTGGACCCCAGCCTCTTTTCCGACCTTCCTCACCACGTTCTGTAGATTCCGGAACCCGTAGCACTTTGCCCCCTTGAACACGACCTCGCCATCGCCCTGCTTGCTTAACGTGTACTCCTCGTAGTCTGACGTGCGCACCGTTTTCACGCTGAGGTCCAGTGAGTCTGGAGAAGCGTGTCTGACGGCGGACATGAGTGAATGGAGGTAGGAACCCGAACTCGTACCCGGGTGAAGCAGCAGCTCGGGGATGTCTTCCAGATTTTGTGCGTTGTCTTCTCCGGGGACTGTGACAGACAAATCCCAGCCCTTCTCGTGCATGAGCAGCTCAAGTTCCCCGGTCGTGATGACACAGTCAACCTCCCGCGTCGAATAAACGTCGTTGTAAAAGTCCTGGCGCGATGCTTCGAGTTTTTTGTCATAGCAGGGCATCACTGTGACGTGGTATATCTGATCAGGTCTGTATGGTCGATAAATCATCAGTCAGCGACTACCCTTGATGGGTGCCAATACGCACTGTTTTCCCCAAGTGCTCGCTAACCACGACTTGACCAATGTCCCCATGACTTGCTGGGGACTCTTTGTCCGCGAGATGAAGGGTAACATTTCGGAATGCGTCTTTTCGGCGTAGCATATCCATCCAGGACATGCGCTCGCCAACATCGGCAGCTTACCACCCCGTTTGCGTTCCCAAAACTCCCGCGCATGCTCCAGCAGGGAGATATGTCGCGCAAAGGTCGTGTCATAGACATGTTCAAAACCCAACACCTGCGTGCAAAACGCCCCCACTCGCCGCATGACCTGCCTCAGTCCGACAGGTCCACTTGAGCTTGACGACAACGTCGCCGAGAGCGACGCCAGACATTGGGGCGCGATCGACAACACCGGAACCATGTGCGCCGATGAACTCACGGGTGGGTTTCCCTCGAGGAAGTTGAGCACCTCCGTGTGTGACTGTAGAGTGATCAAGACCGATTCGGCCGACGTGATGCACCCACTTTGGAACATGTGAGTTGGGGCACGGAATGCACGGAATGCGGCTGACGTGCCTGCACGCAAGGCAATCGTTGAGACTTATGTGTGCCTGTTGCAATTTACGTTCCGATGGGTTCGGTGCGGTTGCGCCCTGTACGGAGGGGGTGGACGACACTTCGTAGTAAGATCCGGAGGAGTCAATGCGGATTTCCGTCTGGAAGGAGGCTTACTATGAACGGGGAACAGAACGGGGAGGGGGGGGGAAGTATACGTACAAAAGCGGATCCGGCATCTTTCACGTACTCTGGGGCGTTGAGTTGCTCGACTGGCTTGATGCATGCTTGTGAAGGGGTGATGAAGTCATTGAGGTCTGTTAGTGTCTATTTGGATGATGTGAGTTCCGCAGGGCACGTCGTGTTTGACCAATCGCCTACCAGAGCACCAGAGAACGCCATCCACGTTGAGCGCAAGGAAGAAGGAGAGATGCGGGATGCCTGGTCTCGAAATTACGTAAAGCGAACGCCTGATCTCTGCTGATAGCAATCAGAGCGGGAATCGGAATACGACCGACAAATCAGGAAGGACGGCACAAGCTGGCCTCCGTCACGCATGTTGGGGCTTAGTCAATGCAAGTCCAATCAGTGGTTGTTAATTAACGTTACAATAAGAGGTAACTAAGCAGTGAAGCCAAGAGTGATAATTTAGACAGCTCTTTATCCGTGATCAGGCGAATCGAAGCACCAACTTGAGCGCCAGTCAGGTTCGACGGTGACGGGCTACCGAAAAGCTGGAAATTTCGGAAGTACGTGTGGACGGTCTGCGGTGTTGCCCAGCTGCTGTCCGAACCTTGCAACACAATCTCAGCCTATCCCGGAGGAAGGGGAAGAGGAAACAATTCACCTCCAAAGAATGTTCTGGCAGAAACGTTGGCACTGGGTGGTCATCAAAGATAGAAAGACTCACGAGAAGAATATACCACCGATGTCAACGCTGGTTGCGCTCCTGAGTTGGAGGTCTGACCGGGTCAGCACTAGCACGTCGTTGAAGCTGAATGTCATGATCAGCGGCGGTGACTACCACGAACATCAAAAATTGCCTACTACAGCATGATGTTGCCATTTGCCACATCAGGGGGATTGTTCATCTGAACGAGTAGAGCAATACGGCTCCACCTACAGTGGGACAGACTCGCAGGTGTTTCCAGAGGCGGAACGAGACACTCACTGTCCAGTGGTGAAACCAAAGGATCCTCTGCTGATACTGATACCATAGTCGGAGTTGCAATAAATGTTGCTCTCGGAACAAATGTTGTTCGGCGTAAGCATGTAAGCGTAAACTATGGGTGCGCACTCGAGCCGACTCTGGATTCACTTGGGGAATACTTACCTTCGCCGGCGCCATTCTTTCTCCACATCAGACGTGCACTAAAGCAATCATTACCGATCGGCTGGGCACCACCTGAGCAACCATCATCATCCGGACCCCCTCTAAGGCCCGGAAGCTTGCCCCCTTGGACCCATTGGAAACTGGAATCAAAGGCGATTTCGTACGACAAGAGCATACTGTTAAAGCTGGAACCATCAGTCGTATTCCAAAGTGAGTACCACTGTGCACCGCCTGTGCCTTGCGAATAGCTGCCAGCAGGATACGTGATTTGCAACACAGGTCCGGGGAACGAGGTGTTTCCTGGGGATCCGGGGGTAGGATCGTTTGGGAAGGGGTCGTCTACGAATGAGATATCGGTCGCGCCGTTTGAGATATGACCGTTGTTGAGGGACCATTGGGATGTAATGAAGGACTGTGCGTTTGCTGACGCGAGAGTGCTCGTTGGAAATGGCATGGTGGTGCTAGTGCTCAAGGAGTATTGTGCAGCAACGTTGGACGGGGATACGAGTCCGGCAGCCATAGCTCGTAGAGGTGTCGCTAGGACGAGGGCAACGCTGGTACCAAGTCTCATGATGTTGTGAAAGACATGAACACCATGACAGTGATCCACATTGAACGTTTGAACAACGACAAATGAAGGACCCTGTCTGAGCCTGAAATCTACCAAGTTTTGCGATGAACACTGTGACAGCACGACAAACACACCGTCAGCTCGTTCATTGATCTTATGAGCACAAGTTTACATAGAAATCATTCCCAATTTCCCAAGATATGTTCTAGTCACGTGGTGTCAGTTATACCGCCACGTGGGGCTGTACCAGGCTGTCTCGTAAACGCGCAGTGAAAGAACGTGTAAGACAAAGTCCATGGGCGGAGGCTGCTAACAATGTTTTCGCAAAACTCAAAGAAAAGAGACAGAAACGTGGCTGGTGACGGAGGAGCCAGCCAACCATTGCTCAACGGGTCAAACGAGGATCTCACTGGAGGAGACTCGGAGGATCGCGCACACCTTTTGTTCGCAGCCCCAGACGATGAAGATTCCGAAGGCCATAGCGATCGTTCCGTCATACCTCGTCGCGGGGAACACACCGTCAGATTCCGAGAAGAAGTCCAAATCATAGGTCCGCCACTGAGGTCTACCATGCAGAGTCGAGAGACTGGTGCGTGCTCATAACGGAATTCTTCAACTCGTTTCAGGAACTCTAGTGCAGAGTATGAACTTGATTCGGATGATTTCGATGACACCGCTCTGGCCAACATCGAGCGTCAACAGCAAAGAACGTTACGAACGTCAGGGCCAGGGCGACGGGGACGACGACCCCCGCCCTTACTTGCGGGTCTCATGGACTCCTCGGCCTCTCAGAGGATTCCCGAAACGACCATACCAATGTATGAGTCCGGAAATCAAGGCTCCTTGTCTGACCTCGATCTCAGCGAGGTAGCCGCAAAACAGCATGCTGGTGGGGGAATGTTTGACTCTGTCGCAAACATGGCCAATTCAATCCTTGGGGCCGGTAAGCGTTATCCCATGCATTTTGTTACAGACTAACAGGCACGACAGGTATCATTGGTGTGTACCTTCTTAAAGTAACCGGACGTCTCACTCATTCAGAACATAGGTCTACCATATGCCATCAGTCAAGCTGGTTTCTTCCTCGGAATAGTCTTGCTGGTTGTTCTCTGCGGTGTCACAGATTGGACTATCCGTCTTGTCGTGATAAATGCCAAGCTCAGTGGCAGAAACTCCTACATTGAAATCATGAACAGTTGTTTTGGCGCAAGTGGTCGTGCTGCCGTATCACTCTTCCAATTTGCTTTCGCGTTTGGCGGTAGGTCTGTTCCTCATGATAGCTGTAATTATCTGATTAGCATCGTCAAAGGTATGTGTGCATTTGGCATCATCATCGGTCAGTCTTTCCCCCGTTCTTCGTTGTAACCTCCAACGACTGCCCACAGGGGATACAATACCCCATGTCATTCGTTCGCTATTCCCGACACTCTACAAGATACCCATCCTATCCTTATTCGCCAACCGACAATTCATTATAGCACTCTGCACTATTTGTGTATCGTATCCGCTCTCCCTCCATCGTGATATTCACAAACTCTCTCGAGCATCTGGCCTGGCGCTCGTCGGCATGTTGATAATCGTCACTTCCGTTCTGATCGAGGGCCCTCACGCAGATCCAGAACTAAAAGGAGATCCTTCAAAACGGCTTACTGTCGTCGGCCCAGGCGTGTTCCAGGCGATCGGTGTCATCAGCTTCGCATTCGTTTGTCACCACAACTCCCTCCTCATATATGGTAGCCTGCGCACACCGACGCTCGATCGCTTTACGCGCATTACCCACATATCGACCGCGATCTCTCTCGTCGCATGCTGTATCCTTGCCATCTCCGCTTTCTGGGTATTCACCGATAAAACGCGAGGCAACATTTTGAACAATTTCTCGCCCGTAAGTATCTATGCACTGAGTCACGTTCGAGACACTCAGGAGATGAACCCAGAGCGACGCCTTGATCAACGTTGCCCGATTCTGTTTCGGATTGAACATGTTTACCACACTCCCTCTAGAATTGTTTGTCTGTAGAGAGGTAGAGAACCTCTCGACCGATTCTACTTTGGTCGTCTGACGACGATGCGACAGGTCATCGAACAATACTTTTTCTCGCACGAAAGCTTCAACCCTCAACGCCATTTATTCTTCACCAGCACCATCCTCTGCGCGTCGATGCTTCGTACGTGATGTCTCTCTCGTCATGCCTACCGAGAATCTACGTTCACCTCTGACCTAGTTTCCCTCATCACGTGTGACCTGGGTGTAACGCTCGAGATTACGGGTGGTGTCTCAGCGACCGCCCTCGCCTTCATCTTCCCCGCGGCGTGCTACCTCAAACTTACCGATCCCCGCGTGCCTTTCTACTCGCGGGCAAAGCTCCCCGCAGTCGTCTGTCTCGTCTTTGGGATTTTGGTCATGGTCGTGTCACTTTTCCTCGCATTGGGTAAGGCATGGACACGTGAGGGCGAAGCCAGGATATGCGCGTGATATCACATGGAGTTGTACATTTATTCATCTAGAACAGTTATATGGAAACGGACATGGATCCTTCTCTCTAGATAACAAAGAACAAAAAAATGAAAGTAATTATCGACGCAGCTGTACGACGGCACGCAACCCGGGGACTTTGTCAATGTCCTCGACTTTTGCCCCTCTGTCTTTGGACTCGGTTGCTAGCAAGGGTGACACGTTGGGGAATCCCTCCCAAAGCTTCTCGACTGCGCTCAGGGGTTCTAAAGTGCCATCGTTTGGCTCAAACACGAGAAGCCAGATCGCGTCGTACCCGCCCGCTACGTGCAGTGAGGAACACGTCCCGATCGACACACGAAAGAGAGAACCACTCACCGCCGGGTACTCCACCACAAATAACCCCTTTCTGCGCAATAGATGCGTCCAAAAGCTCGGTCTGTGCGTCAGGTTCTATATGCACGTCTTCGCCCGCCGCTTTGCCCATTTGTCGCATGAGCGCACGCGTGTTCTATACCAGCGATGAACGGCAAGGTTTGGATAACCCATCCCTGCGCTTACCTCGCTCGTTTTTCGGAGATCCAAAAATGCCTGGATGACGGATCGCTCTGATCCAGCACCGCCGAGCCACTGGTTTTCGACTCAGCCCCCTAGGCAACGGAATGAACAGCCCCTCTCACCTCGGACGATGGCACGCAAGACACGCATTTGACGGCGGACGCGTACGGCTCCGAATGCTGTTCGTACAAGTTGGAAAGGCGTCGAATATGCGCGGCGAGGGCTTGATTCGATGCGTCGATTGCCGCCCACAGCGTGTCAGCTGGGAAATTTGGTCGTCAGGTGGTAGAGAGAGAGAGAGCCCGTGTGCGCGTACCTTCGTCGGCTTTCTCTCGACGCCATTTCAACACCTTGCTCACGAGAGACGGGGTGTTGCTTCCCGCAGACACATCCGCCAACACGAGCCTGACGAGCGGCGGGAGTTGAATCGCAACCGTCCGATAGTCCCAGTGATCGCCGGGACTGAGCGCTGGCGATAACGAGAGCGTCCCAGACGCAGTCTGAAAAGAAAAGAAAAAACCAATGCAGCGTCACATCATGACGAGCGTTGCCATGCATGTTCATAGGCTCACGTCACCTCCTTTCATCAGAACGTCCAACAAGGCGGGACTGAATCGCGTGTACAACTGACTTCCAAACACCGCCGCGGACACGTCGAAGCCGCTGCCTACCTTGCCCTGTGCGAAGCAGTGCACGAATTGAGCGGTGTTGTGCGCCAGCTTGCGCGCGTCGCTGTCGGGTTGGCTGAATTCTTCTTGAGTAATTACACCGAGCCTGAGAAGGAGAGCGGAGACGATGGACGTGATCAACGCTGCCGACGATCCCATCCCAGTCTTGTTGACATTGTCCAGTTGGACGTCCTGAGGGCAGAACGGGGTGATACTGGCCAAAGACGCGACCGTCGAGGGCAAGTTCAATTCGTGAAGCTAATGGGAGAGACCATCAGTAAACAAGCGCCAAGCGTCGAGCCGTCGAAAGTTCCCAATGACCTTGGCTTGCTGAGAGTAAAAATCATTGTCGCCCACGGCGGCGATATCGAGGCCGTGTTGGAACGAGTCCCGCAGCGATCGCGCGGAGCCCACGGACGACAAACGCTCCGAGGCCAATATCAAGGTATATTTCAGTGCGTAATACACGAACTTGTTCTTGCTATCGGCAGGGGTCATTTCGATACACTACGCACGGAGGCAAACGCACCTTTCTGACACTTGACTGACGTCCACCTTTCCGTCATCGTGGATGGTCACGGAATACGTCCATTCGGCTCCGACAAACTGAGGTGATCGAACGATGATCTGGCCGGCCTGACCAGGTTGCTGGCAGTCCTGGATAACAGCGTAAAATCGGGATGAGGCTGAGATCACCAAGCCTGTAAATTTTTGGTCGAGCACAAGGTATCCCCCTGCAATCAGAACCTTTCCTGGGGCTGAAACAACTGTGGTGGACGACATCAAACCAGCATGATCACACCGTTTCAGATGGACGTGTCTTTTCTACAATGTAGTAGCTGACTAATCGTGATAGGGGTAACTTCGAGCAGGCGAAGGTATGCAAACAATGAGCCGGATCATCGAATTCGAGGACATGGAGCTGGATGCGTGTCTAATGTGTTCAAAGGACTTGCATAATTCTAGTTGTACTCTTAATACATCATGACTGTCCCGCACGAGAAAACCAGTGTTTTTGCTGGCCACATGTCGCATTTTTACAGCCAGGGCAGCGAAGACCCATTTGTACACTCATCGGCACGCCCTTCCCGGCAGAATAGTCACGAAGATGCTGTGCTGTAATGTCAGCAAGGGCGCGGACGAACACTGGTGACTCGTTCAGAGATTCTGCGCGTTGCATCTCCATCCCAAGCTGTAAAAGTTGTACCATGAAACAGAGTGCGCACGTGTATTAGCGATAAG
>JBBPQU010000717.1:0-15693 GCA_038092655.1 Boletus sensibilis
CATCGTATATAGTGTACGGATAGTGGTGCCAGTCTGTCAATAAAAAGCCGGTCCTTCAAGGTCTCACCTTCGGGTCGGAATGAAGGTAAGTGGTTAACATCAAATTGGACCCACAGTAGCACTTTGGATGTAATTTTGATCTCGCCGCATAAAGCACAGCGGGGAGAGGCAAAGAAACAAGTGAGTTCTGTGGTATGAGAACAGTGTGATGACATTGGTGATCCGCATAGGGATCAGAGATGCAGTGACATGCTAAGTCGATGTGAAAAGTCAGAATACCATATGGGCGAGGCGGAAGACCGAGTAACACTTACTGTGCATAAAGCCAATCCTTAGTTGAACGCAATGATACTGGCGCCAGCGAAGTAAAGGATGGTGTCACCCCAGGAATCAATGCGCCACACCAGACCGGTCCTGGAGACGCCATCGACGTAGGCGTTTATGCGAAGATTAGCCGTGCGTCGATGGAGTGCAAGGCGACGAAGACAGCGGGATCCTTCCAGAAATCCACATCGCCGGATGTGGGACTCGGTGATGTCCCGCAGCGTCGACCTGACGCGGATGCCGTGGGGGAGGCGGGAAGGGCGACAGATGGACGAGGAAATTTCAGGGTAGCCCGAGTATCAGACGTTGGTTTGTACCAAGGGCGGACGTTCTGGGTGTCGAATTCGCGGAGAATGAGCATGACTGGTTGTGAGCTTGAAGAGTAGTTAAGGGCGAGTTGAGTTGGTCTTCTGAGAGTTCGGAAGCTAAACTACGACATGTTCCAGCCTGTTTGTGCCGCGCACGGTATCTGCCTTGATCAGTGACGCCAAATACACACGAGTATACCCAAAATATTATTGAAGGCCGATTGTCCAAGTAACCCCGGGACCCAGATATGCGTTGGATATTATATCAATCGACATTGTGCCCAGAGGTTTCCCGAAGATGGTCGACCCAAAAGCTACGGTTCGAATGCATGCCAGTGGATACTTTTACCCCTGAGTCAAGCATAGGGTCAGCGTGGTTTTGTGAGTTCATCCACAGGTACACGACCAACCGATCGTACGAGAGACCTTGGGTGAAAATGTTGAGGATGCGTTGGTTCCTTGGACGAAATGATCACTCGGATCCCGACTCAGGACTCGAAGCGGAACAGGGCGCACGCCGTGTGGAACTGAAAATTTCTAGGGTCGTGTTCGAGGCCCTCAGGGCCGAAGATCAGATAACAAGCACGAGGTTGGGGGAAATTAGGGTGGTGCTTTCGTGAAGGCGCAGGTGAAGTTGCGGTTTCATGCTGCAAATGGACAACGGATCTTGTTGTGAGGAATTTGTCGGTGACAGCGAAGAAGACAAGGTTGACGATGAAGACGCTGGAGAGTATCCTAGCCTCAATTGGCGGATAGTAGTGCCGACAAGGCCCGGGTGGTTTGCTTGGCTTGAAGGGGCATGCGTGTTGACCAAACGATGTTCAGAGAGGGTTGATCTCGATCTTGAAAGTGCACCACGCTGAGATTCTGCATTTGCAGATCTTCAAGTCAGTGCTCGAGAACATCATTTTCTGTCACCAGGAAGATTCGTGGTGGCCGCTCGCCGAACCCAGTGTTGCCCTAAAGAAGAAATTCGAGGCGACAAGGTACGTTCAGTCGATCCGTACTTTCGATATGTGACTGGTACACTAAGGCGCTCGACTCTATCAAAGCGCTACGCAAAGATCGCGTCGCGGATCTCAAGGCAAAGGCAGACAAAGAACGTCTCGAGTCCCTCTCGAGTCTCAAAGGAAAAAGCCCACACAGACGAACTCCGCGCGTATAGTCGAACTCAACAATACCATCACTTTTAAACAGCTTCAATACGAGGAATGCAAGGGACAATACGAAGAATTTGTCAAGAACAATGCGCGCTTCTACGAGTCCGCGACCAAGTTCCGGGAGCTGTATGTCAAGGTAGAGAACTTGCAACAGAAGAAGTAACATTATCAGCGGGAACTCTCAGCTCGGGAAACCGTTCAGGAGATCGAAGGTATGGATATTGCAATGCTGGTTCACGAGTGGAATGACGACTGAATACCGCTTTGGATAGGTTCCGACGAGGAGCTGCAGTCTGGTTTGCGAAACTTTGACGAGAACACTGCCAAGCAAAAGCAGAATCGAAGACGAGCTCATGAAAGCTCGCTGCACACACGTCGAGCTCGTCAACGAACATGGAGAGTTGGCTGCGGAAGCCAAGGCACGAACCCATCTGTCGCACAGTAATGTCTCCCCTAACGACTATGTATGCATTATATTACAGATATGACCGTCGTTTGATCGAACGCGAAGAGCTCACTCGGAACAAGCATAACATCAAAGGATATGGATACAGCCACAGTCCCCTCGAGCGCGAAAAAGTCAACGAGTTAATCTATCGACTGGGTGATCTTCAGCGCAAGCAACGTTCCGAGTACGAGAAGCTCCAGAGCGAGATCCGCGCTGAGAACGACGAGTTCGATTGCAAATCGAGGTAGCTTCATACGGAGCTGGAAAGCTTGAAGATGCAGCGGGGTAATACTCGGGAGCAGATCGTCAGTCTCATTGTTATTTCTACTGCTTGTGGTCGCTGACCCTGGTTTCGTTTTCATGCCATAGAGAGAAACAAGAGGCGATATCAAAGGCGGAGGTGGCAGTCAAGATGATGCAAGGATTGATACCATTATCTTTCAGAAACGAAATTCACGACCATTTTTTTCTGACAGGTATAAGTGCTTCTCGATGTACGAATGATATGTTGCCGCTCTCCATCGCGGAGATGTCACGTGACCGGTAAAATCACTTCAACCGAGGCGGTTGATCCCCAGAGATTACTGATCAGTATGAAGACGGGTTTCTGGAGCAATGCAAGGTCAGACCTGTTACCGGATATACGAACTGTCCGAAAACGGCTGGACAAGGCAGTACCTGAACATGAGTCGGAGCTTGAGCCTGCTGTACTCAGAAAAAAGCCGGATTGTTGTTTGCTTCGTCGCCTGGGGTGCCAGTGGACACCCGAAACTTGAGGTGACAGAAATTTCTTCATACCATGAATCCTCGTTTCCGTCTTGGGTGGCCGCAGAAGGAATTCCACGATGGTGAATGGAACCAACCAGCTGCTGCATCTTTGGCCTGGGAGCCAATCAAATGTAAGCAGCATCTGGTAACGGGATCCAAGAACTGACCACCCTGAACTTAATTTACACCATCCACAGACAAATAGTCTCCCAACCAAAACCAGACGGCGGAGATCCTACCAACCCTCCGACGCAACGCGGTCTTTCAAATTGGCAAAATATGCATTGCATGCCTTCAAAACGTGCAGAGAGAGTCCAAACTAGTTCTGGATGGCTGTTCGACCTACCCTTCTCTCCTCTCAACCCTTGTGGCCCCACGTCTTCCCTTTCGCGCCCGCACTAAATGCCCATTCCTTACGAACAGTTATGCTCATCCAAGAATATCGTCCCAAGGTCACCGTATATGAGGCTTCCGAGCTACCAATCTTTGCGTCGCCGAAGGTACCATCCTTATGGCACAACCCGTACCCGGTCGTTGTCTAGTTCCGCGGACATGATGGTGCGGAACCCCAGTTAGCACAGAAAAGAGGCCTCATCTCATAGCTAAAGGAACCTGCCGAGGACACTGACTTCGAAGCTGACACGCTACTAGCTCGCGTTAATCCAATTCCTGTCTCATTTTCTCTGGTCAGAACGCAACACATGACTTATCCTCTTTGTTCAACTGACGGCGGTATACAGCTGACGGCCTCCGAGGATGATTGCTTGGCTGGCTTGCGTACAGTAGTTTCTGAAATGATTGGCCGAGACAGCACGCAAATGCGCCTTGGATCCGTCCATTTGGTCATTGTAAGGTCATCATCGTCTGCATCGTCACGTTGG
Source organism: Boletus sensibilis (assembly GCA_038092655.1). Lineage (NCBI taxonomy): Eukaryota > Fungi > Basidiomycota > Agaricomycetes > Boletales > Boletaceae > Boletus > Boletus sensibilis. The sequence continues at coordinate 3,890 of JBBPQU010000717.1, forward strand.
CTCATTGCGACGCCCAGGACTTTGCCTTTATCGTACGTAGCCATCTTCGCAAGAGCGGCACGGCGGTTCGCAACGAAGCCGCGATGACGCTCCCTCCCACTACTATAGCGCTGTCCATGTAGTATGTTCATTCCACCGTTCCGTAGATCCTGGACTCGGTTTGTGTTCCCATATGTGCATACCTCCGTCATAATTGATTTTCTCGTGATTGATGCGTTGCCATTCGGTCTATGAGCACTCTCGCTAGGCGACTTGTTTTAAATCAGTCTCGCTGTTTGGAGATTTAGTTGAAAATGGTGCTTGAAACCACATTCTCCCTTTTCCCCACCTCGACCTCGATCCGGCATCGATGGCTTCTCGGTCTACTAAACACCCCCACGTTCGTTTCGCTTCCGAACTGACGGTGCCGCCGGCGGACCGACAGAGGAAGGTAGGCGCCAATCTCATAGACCCCTGTCGTCCACAAAGTCCCCAACACCGGCTCATAAGCTAACACTCGCTGGCCAGAGTCATTCCTTTTACCCAAAAGTTGCTCAGGAGAAGGGACGTTCCGAACGCCGGTCTTCGTTTGATCTGTTCTGGCGATGGGGCAGACTCTCCTCGGTCCCACACAGCCAAGGCGAGCGCCATCACCACCAGCCGAAACGTTTAGCAGCTGAGGTATGTCGTTAGCCACTGCGTTGTGTCTCATCGACAATATGAAACCTCAGGCTGTGCTCGAGAAAAGAGATTGTGCCACCTTGTTTAGCATTTCCGGGGGGATTCCACAGAACATGCGCCAGAGCAAGTTGATTTTCACAGGCTTTGGATTTGACGCTCTCTCAAGATCTCACGGGCCACCTGCAAACGACCCTGGCGGGAAACCATCGATACCTCACGTTGGGTACATTGACAGGAGGCTGATGGTTTAGTTAGCGGGAGGACTTGTAGTTCTTCAGGGATATGAAGCCCGGGGTCTGGGGATATCAGCTGTGATTGCGATGCTAATGTAACAAACGTACACACAAGAAAGTAGATGATGGACAATACCGCAATAATCCTCAGTCCGCATCAACGACAAGGCCACCACGCCCCCTTCTGATCCGATCTTCTAGTCCTCCCTCACCACCAAATACTTTCTTCTGCTCATGGCTCAAAAACCCTCCCATACCTTTTGACTTCGACCTTGCTTCGTTCTCGGCTTCCAACTCTGCCTTCTCCTTTGCTAAAAGCTCCAGCAAACGTTTTTGCCGATCAACCTCCATAGTGGATGCATTGGATTGCATGGCAGCTAACCGCGCCACGCGGTCCTTAGCATCGTTGGGAAGCTTGGTGGCTGAGTCCGCTGGATGAGGACGAGATTGTGGTGGAGGGGGTGAGATCCGGGGACGCTTCGCACTGTCGCTTACAGGACTAGGACTTCGTCGGCGCTTCCTCACGTCGTCGGCATATCGACTCCCATGCCCCTCACCTCTCGCATAATTCCGCCTATTGTCGTCGGATTCATCGGAGCGAGGCCAGGCACGAACGCGGTCGTCTCGGCGCCTCTGATAAGAATCAGGACTGCGGCTCCGACTTCTTCGTGAACTGTATTCGTTCCTGTGACTGTCACGATGGGAGTGGATAGGCGACCGAGAACGACGAGAATAGGGACTGGGTGAACGCCTTGCGTAATCACGGTCGTGGCGCTCGTATGAACGAGGGCGACGCCTCCGATGATCGTCCATTGGACTGAGACTCCGTGAGGGCGTGCGTCCCCGTGTACGATGTTCGGTATCCTTTGCCTTTTCCTTGCCCTTCTTTTCCTTCCTATCCCGCTTCCGCTCCTTCTCCTTACTCTTCTTCGGCTTCATACCATTTCGTTCTTGTAATTCACGAAGACGAAGGGGATTAGACATCAATGCCTGGTAGGCAGCTTGCTCCTGTTGCTTCATCGCAAGTAACGGATCCTCGCGAATTTTCGAGGCGACATCTCGGACAGTGTTGGCATTCTGGACGGCGATGAAACTCTTGTGCGAAGCTCCCAACTGGACAACACGTCAGAAAAAAAAAAGCAAGAACCCAAGACGGGGCATACCTTTGCGTTGTCATCCGCAGTCAGGATTTTATCCACTCGCTTCTTTCCAAGAAGGTAGTCCTCCAGGTCGTTGGGGTTCTGGTTGCCACCTGTCGCTGGAGTGGTATACATCCATTCTAGTTTCTCTGTCCTTTTCTTTCCTGTTTGCTCCTCTTGGAGGCGTTGAAGTTCCTGCAGCTGGCGTTCCTCCTCCTTCTCCTTGCGCAGCTGGTCAAGCTTCTTCTTCTCCTCGAGCTGGAGGGGACGTGCGTTGGTTGGATGATGAACAATACAAGGAGAGAACACTTACAGCTTTCTTTTCTTCCAACCAGACCCGCTCCTGGTTTTTCAGGAGGAGCGGGTGCCAGGATTTCTTCATGTTCAAGTCTCCGCCACCCATCTTGGCTAGAATCTACGCAGATGGTGAAAATCAGAGTGTGGTGGTGGTGGTGGTCAACAACTGGTCCTCGGTACAGAGCATTACGTGATGAGTCATCCGTATTTCAGACTCCGATTCCTCAGCGTGTTTGTTCTCCGGGTTACAGTACGCTATCATACTGATTTATTGGTGTGCTGGACATCGCTGAGGGCCACCTCCTCAACCTATGAATGACACTGGACGTGAACTGCGTATTTTGCCAGACAGTGGACGGATCACCTAGGGGTGTTTGCGCTTGTTTGTATCGACGTCTCTCCCAAGGTCAAGGCGGTTCCGGCGTGCCCCACTCAGCATGACACAAACTATAGCAAGACCATAGCAGCCACGCACTTCGTACTCGGCCATGCCTGAGACACTCGATACCTACGATGATGCAGCGGGTACGCTGCCTTCGGAGCCGACGTTTGTGTCTATTGTGCAGGCGCTCGAACCCCATTGACATATGCCCTATGACTACAGACCTCCGCGTTCGATATACTCACTTACCCGCAAAGAAATAACGCGTGGAATCGCCAATCGTTTTGTACATTCACGGTCATATATCGTTCTCTATCTAGTCATGGCCGCACTGTCAGTCACAACGGTCGCACTGAGTTTGTCGGACGGCTGTCCAGGACTTGCGTTCTACATTCTCGAAATTATCATCAACACTTCAATGATTCTTGAAGTCGGTGTTCGTTTCGTTGCCTTTGGAAAGGTGAGTTTTGCCAACCGTGGTCAATAATTGACATCGAGAAAACTAAATTTGAGCTCAGCAATTCTGGAGATCACCTTACAATATATTAGATCTGATCCTCACAGTGTTTTGCGCAATCACCCTTCTAGTTCTGGCATTTGCGGGCTGCGGTGCCACGAGCAAGGAGGAAGAACTGCTCGACACCTTGCTGTTAATAGCTCGTAACGTGCTGCAGTTTGGCCGCTTAGCTGCGGTGATGAGACAGTGCGTCTGGAATTCCTGACGTGTTACTGAGGATTAATAGGCTGGCAGGTCTGGCCAGTCGATATTTTCGCGACCGAAGCCCATCGACATATCTACAATTCGTCGTGCGGGGTATCGTAGTCTTGACCTTGATCTTGACGATGAAGACGAAGACGAAGACGCTGAACTCGGCCGACCGCTTGTGGGTGAGCCAGTGTTGTTCGATGAACAAGAGGATGCACAGCTGAGGAAGATGTCGGATATGCCGCGTGCTGCTCAAGCGGTTCGTGAGCGCGATGATGAGGATGTTTGGGCGGAATTGGCATGAGTGGGCTATGGAGACAGGGTCGTCAAGTAGCCTGGTCGCAACTTTTCGGCGTGATCGGTCGGTTCACATGTCTAACAGGTACGTCGTCCTCCAGCACCTTGAGACATCTTTGTCCATATTGGTCACCAAGAACCATTCTTTACCAGCACAATATCTAGTATTCGAGTGCCTGTTAATAAGCTTGTTGATACAGTAGTATGCCGATCTTCTACACAAGTGAACAAGTCAACATTGTTAAGTCAACATTGTTTGCTCGGTTTGATCTTCTCGCTGGCCTTTCTGGGCGGCGTTTTCACTGCACTGTGCGCACCCATACGAATGGAACGTAACCATGTTGAGTGTCGATGTATCCGATGATCCTACGCAACGGGATAATATTACATGTAGATTATTGATGGAGAGAAGCGAAACCAAATGAACGAGGGGTAAGACACCAGACTCATGTACAACCGTCGGTAACTGGCCATCAGTCTGTCTCTTCCGTGTGATACCCAGCGCGCCGCATCGCACCCAGACGATGTCTCGCCGCGCCCAGCTCCTTTTCAAACTTCAAGATCTCGACCTGCTGTTCCATCTCACGCCGCTTGAACTCCAAGACGGCCATGTTCTTGTAGTCTACTTCTTCTTCTTGCATTTGTTTCGCGGAGACGGCCTTGACTTGCCTGACCAGTGCTTTGCAAGCTTCGGTGACAGCCTTGGCGGCAAGCTCAAGTCGCTCTTGGGTCTTGGACATGAGGTTCGCCTTGACACGAGACGCAGCAACGAGCTGGGCTGTCGCCGCAGCGACCTCGTTGGAGGCAACAATGAGTTGCTCAAGCGAGTGTGTACCGGAGAGTACACCATCAGCACTTTCGATGAGCAAATTCGTAGCGAACGCGACCGATTTCGCAGCAGAGATGAGACCCTCTGTCCACCTGTTGTTACGCTTGTAGAACTGCTGCACGGAGCTCGACCCTTTGCCTTGTGCGACGATCTCCTGCTGAGACTCCGTTGCAGCCCGTATGAGGCGGGCGATGGCACTTGTGATTGCCATCGCCGCTGAAAGAATTGAATCGTGGACTTGGAGATCCACGGCGCTGAACCGTGACGAGTCGCGTGGGCGAGACATGAGTTCTTGCAACCTCTGGGTGGCTGCCTCGATAGCCTGGGCTGCGTTGAGCATCTCTTGTTCAACGATATCTCCAATATCGCCATTGGCCTTCGCGAGAGCCCCGCCTTTCGAGCCTTTTGGGACCAACGTGTCAACGATCTCTGATAGGCGGGTAAGAGCCATTCTGGCTTCGCTGTTGTTGCGCATGGCAACTTCCTTTCGCTGGGCGGGCTGGAGTAAGTCAAGCTTGTACGACTGCAGGTTGAGGAAGAATCGCAATCCAACATCGCCAGTTGTCTTGGCGACGGCGACGATCTTGTCAGAAGCATCGTCATCATTGGCAAGTCGGGTGATCCCCTTGCAGTTGATCAGAACGTCTGATAGAACCTGAGCGAACTCGTTGGCGCCCTTGATCACATCGACGTAGTCGCCGCCCACGTCGCCTCCAAGATGAAGATTGAAGATAGTGGCGAAGTCCGTGGCGTTGTTGACCGCCTTTTCAATCATAGACAAGGTGTATTCTGGTGTCGAATTGATGTTGCCGGCCTGGGAAGGAGACTCGAGCTCGTAAATTGCATCGTCAATCTTCTGCACGCATGCTTGCAAAATCGAGTCTGCGTAGTGGTAAGATAAACGCTATATGTCGGTCGGCGTATTGTGGACGCACCGATAATTTGGTTCAACTTCTTACGGTTGTCCAAGATAATGGTGTCGATCTGAGCATTGGTCGCCTCCTCAGATATACCTTGGTTCTGGGCAAGATGTCAAATCGCATAATGCGAGACGCACAGAATTACGTTACCTGCTGTGCCTCCGACAACTGCTGGATAGTGCTGTCCATACCCTCTTGAAGAATCATGATTTCTTGATCCTTCTCCTCACGCAAGCGCTCCAAATCACCGCTAGAATTGTTGAGTTTGACCAACAAATCATCGATTTGAAGTTGTTTCGCCTGCCAACTCATCAGTATTTCGTGGGACCATAGGAGAGGGCATTACCCTTAACGAGTCTTCAAGTTCATTCAGTTGGCGATTATACTTGCCGAGAACACTGGACACTTCAGAGCTCTTTGATCGTGCAGCATCTTCTGCCCGTTCGTTAGCGAAGCTGAGCTCGCGACGCAAGCGCTCAAGCTCATCCTTGTGTGATGACTTTTGGCGATCAACATCAAAGCGAGCCCGGTCACGCTCACGAATCATGTCCGCGAGCTCCAAATTCTTTGCCTTCAAGTCCCGCTCCATGCGCTCCATACGATCGACCGCTTCTTGGGCAGAATTTGCTTTGAGTTGCATCTGCTTGAATTTCGCAAGCATGTCAAGGTGTTCCGTTCTAAGTTGGCTGTAAAGCTTGGCCAGAGCTTCGTATTTGTTCCGCCACAGTGTCACCTGGTCCTGCAACTGCTTGATCAACTCGTCTTTTGAGGCCATTTGCAGGTTTATGTTTGCGGTGCTCGCAGCCAGCTCGCTTTCCAACGCTTTGACACGCTACATTCGAGACATCAGCTCATAGCGAAGCCAATAAGAGACAGAAAACCTACATGGTCGTACTGTTCAAGCAAGAGTTGGTCCCTCTCATACTGGCCTCTCATGGCGAGCAATTCCCTTTGAAACTCACTCGCCTGCTGAACCGCCTGGTTGTTGTATTGCATCATCTGTTGTTGCAAGAGTTGTTCTTGTGCAAGGCGTTCCCGCTCGGCCTGTTCGCGCTGGCGCTGTTCAAAATCGCGCTCCTGTTGCGCTTCGAGTTCCAATCTATGCCGCTCTTCAGCTTCTCGTTGAGCGCGCAAAGCAGCCTGTTGGTCTTCGTACTCCTTGAGCATCCGTGCTTGCTCGCTGACAGCTGCAGAATCTGGAGATGGTGCTGGGGGAGGGGCCGGCGTCATAGTAGACTTTGGTCGCGCCGGTAGATCCGGAGCATTGCCTGAATCGACGAGGTTGGGTGGTTCCTAGTATTTTCTGATGATTAATGGTGGGAAGATCATGACGGAAGAGTTCTAACCTGACCAAGCTTTGGCACATTAATGAGACCAGTCAGATACTTGAGATTGGAGCACTCGTAGTAGAATTTGCGTAAATTATAGTGCTGTGCGTTGAAACGTTCGCGCAGCGGCTCCAATGCCTCGTGGTCATTCGTTCCTGTTGAAGGGGATTAGCGACTGCTTTGAAAAGCGACGGAAGTCTTACGTCGGTACAGGGCTCGCAGCATACTCGTTATAAACCGATAGATACCCCAACTTTCCTTGACAAGTGGTACCAAGGAAGAAATTCGACATTCATTGTTGGCTGAATGCCTGAAGTGCGTAAAAACCATCCTTTGGAAGGACTCAATTTGATCTTGCAAGCCCATTAGATCATTAATAGTCTCATATCTATGGTCCTTTGAGCCATTGAGAAGTGCATCAATTCATATTTCCTACCCTTCGTTGGGATCGTCGATGCCCTTGAGGGAGATATACTCCTCATACTCGAATAGGCCATTAAATTCCGGGCGGAGACGGTGAAAGCGAAGCTTGGCCAGGATGAATTGGACATATGTTCGAATTAGAGATCCGTATCCTAGCATCAGTTTAGATGACTCCGTGCGGGATGCAGAATGGAACCAACCTCGCTGGCCATCGGTAGAAACAGTACGAGCGCAAGTCTCAAGCCATCCCGTCTGCCCGTGAGCCTCCTTGATAGTCTATATTTCCAGAAAATGAGCAGCGATGAACGTCGGTATATTTATAGTTGGACACGCACGTTAGGGTGACCCTCCTGTAGGACTTTGTGAACGGTGATGAGCGCCTTGAATGTTTGAATTTCATCGGATAATATGGGTTGAACACGGAGACCACTCCAAAATGATATTGAGCTATGGTAATCCCAGGTGTATACGATGCATTCTGAAACAAAGTCAGACTGGAAGATGAGAGTCAAACGTGCTGTGAACGTACTCCGGACGTGTTTCTGTTTTGGAGCGGTCTCGTCTGGGCTGGTAGCTTTCTTTATGTTGATTACTAGTTCTTGCTCGGCCTTGTCTTTATCAACTGGGCGGGTGGGATAATGTACCTCCGAGTCACCACCATCAATGTCGAAGCCAGGACGTTTTCGGTAAGACCTGCAGCAGCGATGTCAACTGGTCTGCGATGCATATGCCTCTAAAGTGCTACTTGCATGTCGTCCAAATGACTTGTTGTCAGATGTTGGGAATGGACGTCAAAGAATGATTTAGAGAGCGTGAAGGCGCAGTACTACTGTAACCATTACCACTCAGGTCAAGCACTCGTGGGAACCAGAACTGAACTCATACCACATCAGCCTCGAAATGTTCTCATTATCTCGTAGCAGGCTCTCCAAGGGTGTATTCCCTACTCTCAGGTCGACTCAGCGCTGCCAAAGACTGCTACACACGGGCGAGTCCCCAGGATCTGCGACATCCAATTATGCTGCAAAGAAATCGTCCTGGTCAAGCCCGACGATCTTGCTTTTGGGTTTCATTCCATTTTTCACGTTCGCCTTGGGGACATGGCAACTACAACGCCTCCAGTGGAAGATCAATCTGATCGACGAACTGGAAGAAAAGCTGCAACGCGACCCCATCCTACTTCCAAAACGAATAAAGTGCGAGCGCATCTCCTCTAGAACAGCGGGACTCTAAATCTCTGCCATTTCAAGTGTCTCCGTGATACCAGAGTTTGCCTTCCGCCGAGTCTTGCTCCGAGGCCGTTGGGATCATGCACATGCAATGCTCCTGGGTCCCCGTGTTCATGACGGTACCCATGGTTACCACGTCATCACTCCTTTGGTGAGGACCGATGGTTCTACTGTTCTGGTCGACCGTGGCTTCATCGGCAAAGATTTTGCCGGCCACTATGCGCGTGACGAGGAAGGCGAAGTCCAGGTCCTAGGCATGCTCCGAACATCGCACAAACGAAATTCATTTACTCCAGACAACCAGCCCGCAGAGCGTAACTGGTACTGGGCAGATATTGACTCTATGGCCGAAGCAGCAGGAGGAGAAGCCGCTGGTGTCCAGCCTGTTTTCATGGAACAAATATTTGGTGAGTAACCGTACAACGTTGGGAGGACGATCTCGAATCCACGCTTTGCAGATGGTCATACAGGCGATGCAGCTGCTTACCTCAGTAAAGGTATACCAGTTGGACGCTCAGCTACGGTTGATGTGCGTAATGCTCATCTGTCGTACGTGATTACTTGGTATGCAAATGTGCTACTCCCACGTGCACGTCTGATTTCACGCCAATAGGTATTCATTGTCAGCGTTCACTGCTGTGATGCTCGGACGGGTGATTTTAAAGCGAAGAGCGCAGCCAGGACGACCTATGCCTCGGTGATCACTGGATCGAAACCCGCATTGTCTTTAGTGGTGTCCATGATTAGGGATCACCTCTGTAGTCTCGCATTTGTCTATGGTCCCGATATCCTTTCATCTCGTAGGTTTATCGTTCATCGATACACTGAGCGAATTGGCGAATTCCTGTGGACCACAGCCCTGACGCAAATGGAAGTGACGCATGTGTTCGTACGAATGGTAAGTGTCAGGTTACTCCCATGCATTGTTCTGCCTTTTGCGACTTGCTTTGACAATGATCGCTCCTTTGAACTTCCTTTCGAGACCATGGAGACACGCCACCCCAAAAAATAGCGAGCTTATAAAAGGGGTGTTGGTGCGTCAGACAGTGCATTATTCAACTCCACCATGCACACTCGTAACTCTTATTTTCCGGGCTCACGTCACGTCCACTATTCTGAGCTTAGTGCTGTCCCACCTGATACACCAGTGGGACTTGCACACCAAAGGGATGATCGGGTTGATGATCGACACAGAGTTAAGCCAAGGCCACGACATCGTTTCAATTCTCAGGACTATACAATGTCGCATGGCATTGAAAGGCGGACCCCCACAGCGGCGGTGGCGGGGGCATGCGTCGGTAGGCAGTTTTTTGTGGCTGTGGCAAATGGACAGGTATACTGACATTGAACATCTCAGACAGAGCCTACCGGGAAGACGTCGGCCAAGCACTGCACCATCATCCTGAGCGTGCCACGCTTCGACAGGAACGAGAACGTCGCGCATCGTTTGATCGGCGTCAGCATCGGACTCAGGCGTCCATTTCCAGTCTGCCACGTACTCCAGCTGCGTGGACCCCCCCAAACGATAACCAATCTTACATACCGACGAGGACGACAGCTCATACTGTCCTCTCGCAAGATCGACCAGACCTGAACGTCCTTCCAGGCCAATGTGAGTTGTTGCGCTGGAAATTAGGATGGACAAGTGCTCATCCTGCCGTTTGTTAGATCACCAGCTGCCGCAAGCGGAGAAGCACCGGTTGCGAGCACTTCTGCCCCCTCCGATTCCGCTGGTTCACAAGGAGAAGCCGTCAAAGGGATCGTTTCTCGAGCGTTTGAACCCTTTTCGTCGTGTCAGGAGCCTGTCGACGCCTTCGACGGTACCTAAGATGACAATCGTCGTTATGCCCAGTGAGAACAGTGCGCATTCCCGTTGCAGATCTATCACACGACAAGCGTAGAGAAGCCCCACCTAAATGTAAAAGACTAAATTGTAATGATATCACAATTCAGCGCTATTCAGCGCTTGGAGTCAGTCGTGAGAAAGCCGTCAATAATTGATCGAGTATGTATTACTCGCATCCCATCCCGACTGTCCTTTCTTGTCTTTCTCCCTCACCCAAACCGAATGGCAGACTTGTCGTCTGTGTCTGAACCCAACCCGACGTCTCAACCAGCATCTTCTCAAACCCAGCCTGTTCGTATACATTTCCCAGACCGTTTCCTCACTACTCGTACACATGGCGATTCCTCGAGGTCGTCGTCTCTCAGCTTTACTTCACCTGCACAACCCATGCTGCAGTCAAGGTTAGACAGCAGGGCTGACGTGGATCTTACCGAAGGCAGGCGGCGCGTTCGCTCGTTGGGACCCGATCCCATGGTGTCTGGCAGCAAAATATCTAAGAACACTTCTCCACGGCATTATGGATCTCGCAGGAAGAACCCCACCCAAAGCCAGAGCTCCACCCTCTCGCCACTGAAAGTTGATTCATTTATGTCAGACTTTGAACCGAGTGCCTTCTCGGACGAGTACGATCTTTGTGAGTTCTCCGTCGCATCCTCTCTACAGCCTCTAAACTCGTGGGCGACGTTACGACAGCTCATGAGGGCAAGTAAACACAGTCTGGTACAAACGTCCCCTGAATGGCTTTGACCCATCCAGATCCAAAGATATTGCAAGACGTCCAGCGTGCCCTACACCTTCAGTCACGGAGACGTGAACGCATATCGCAACAACTACGTCTTACGTCTGATGAAGTGCTATCCTCGACTGACACACCCATGAACATGAGCACACCATACGCATCTACGTCCTCAGCCCCACCTGGCCCGCATTCATCTCCCCAATATTTACAAGTGTCCAACTTACCGTCCGAGGTGGACTTCAGTCCGTCGACTCGATCCGTACCCCACCATCCCGTCCCGCTCTCCTCCAACGGTGGAGCAACCTTGGACTGGACAGGATCCCAGTCCGAAGACGAGAAATTGGATAGGCGCTGGTCGATTTCGAGAGGCAAACGGAAGGCTAAAGAAAGAATGCTGCCATCTAGCAAGGCGATTGTCGAGAAACAAGAGGCATTGTTCACAGGTCTGTCGTGTGAATATTCGGGATCGACGTACTCTAATGTTTCACGGTTTTAGACAGGATTTCGAGGATCAGAGCTGAGGCATCACCACCGACGGTTCGCAAGGCAGCCATTGTCAGCGAACAGCTAGGGCGACGATACAATATCCTATATGCCTCTGTAGCTAGTGGGGATTCTGTGGGCCTTGCGCAAGTAGCTCGCTGGCATGCTGGTTTAGGAACGGAGACACGTGCATGGCTCGATAGTGCTGAGCCCTTGACATGGTTGAAACACCTACTTGACCGACGTGGAAAACGGCGATCACAATGGCACGTGTCCGCACTCATCGTAGAAGA
>JBBPQU010000718.1:0-15674 GCA_038092655.1 Boletus sensibilis
GTGGGAATCTCACTTCACTTTGGTGAGACCAAACAGAGTACAATCTCTTGGCTACAAATCGGTCCCTGGGTCATGTGAGATGGCTCAGGGGCAGTAGAGATATGATAGTTTTAAAACAGGAACACCAGTGAATTAAGTGCAATAAGATTGCATCTACTATTAACTACTACATGTTGAAGACAGGCATAACGTAGATCACTTGGTACTTACCTACGGTTGTTGATTGTTCACTGAGATGGTGCTCATTGTGAATCAAGAGTGATATTGAAACTCAGAGAGCTGAGTTCTACTATGTAGTGTCTAGCGATGTGTGAACGATCTACTAGTTATAGTATACTACAATGCCATTCAACACTCTCCCTTGCTCAGCATGCCATTGAACACACAAGCATAAGAGTGGTAGTTTACATTTCATGACTAGTTACAGCTAGTGGCGTGTCTGAACACAAGACCAATTTGAGACCTACACTGCTCAAATTTGACATATCTGAGGTTTTTGATGAACATATCAGCAGGATTGTCAGTCTCTTCAATATAGAAGATCTCTAAGACTATGTGCCGATTGGGAACAGCATCACATACAAAATGAAAATGAATGGGAATATGTTTTGTGCAACACTTAGTAACAGGATTGTTAGCCATGAAAATGGAACCTTGATTGTCACCACAAATAGGAATCGGTTGTAAATTGAAACCTAATTCACCAAACATCTGTTTGATCCATAAGACTTGGCAAGAACAATCACTCAAAGCCATATATTCAGCTTCTGTGGAAGAGAGAGCTGTGGTTTTCTGGAGGTGTGAATTCTGGAGAAATACTGCATTTGCCAATTTAATATAAAATCCTGTTTGGGAGTGGTGAGTATCAGGATCTGCATCCTGTTACAATTTCCTGGTTTACTCTTTTCTTTCTCACGATTAACCTTGCATTGTATTACTATGAGTCGCTCGTTCGACTCCTGCCTTGTATGTCTTTTCCTTTTTCGATCATGTGACTTCTTCCAGTCGGCTATTGCCGTTTCACCATGTGATTCCACAGTCATCACACCTTGATGATGCCATCTTCTTTTCTTTGTAATAACACTGATGTGTTGCCTTCTCATTGGCTCTTCTTATTGTATGACAAATCATCGCTATTCCCTTTCCATTATTAGTATTTCCTTCTCATGGTCTGTGCGCTGGACCCTTACATATAAATATGGGACTCCCTTGTACAGATACCTAGCTTAGACCTCCCTTGTACACACCTTGTACTTCTCAGTCCACGCTAGCATCTGCGACAATCTACTTGGTTCTCACTCCCACTTGTCTCTTGACTTGTACCCTTTGACCTGGATTCACTTCCGGTCCCCTTGAACCCTTGACCCGGTCAGGTGAGCCATTGAGCCCCTGCATCCAGTTTCCCTCACCACTGTTGTTGCATATCAATGCCCAGCAGATCCCCTTGAAACCTTTGACCCGGTCCTACTAGACCAGTCTCCTTGTCATTGTCTCGGGACTCCACCGCAGGATGACTCACTTTGCCTTGTGAACACTTATGCGTCCAAGGAACCCCTCACCCTAGACCTCCCTCCAACTATCAAGAGCTACATTCGGTGCTACCCGGGTCGAGCATAACAAAAGGTGTAAGCTCTACTCGCCAGCTACTCCTATGTAAGCTGCCACCATTTCTCGTCGAAACCCCTATGACTCTCTCTGACGACCTTGTCGGCCGGAACCCCTTGAATCCCTTGAATCTATCTCTAATGATACCAACACTGAGGAAGAACTCGAAGATCCCTTAGATCTTTTCCCATCCAATGTAACCCTACCCTCATAGGAAGAAACCTTTGAAGACATTGAGCTATCCCATCAGCTCTCCCATTCTCTCTCCATCCCTTGTGTACCCACTCCTCCGTCCCCTACTCCCATCACTCAGAACCCCCCATTCCTCATTCCCTCATCTGTCCAACCTCAATCACCTTCCTCTCCCTTGGGTATGTTTTCCCATGCCATTGAACTTCGCCTCGGAGCCCCCAAAGGCTTTGATGGATCCTATGATCAAGCCATTGAATGGCTCAACACCATTGAAACCTACCTCTTGGTAAATGCAGATGTTTATAACTCCAATTCCAAGAAGGTCACCTTTGTCCTCTCTTATATGACTGAGGGATCTGCTTGCACTTGGGCTGGCACCTTTCGCCAAGCTGCCTTGACCCTCACGACCCCCAACCTTGGTTCCTTTGACGATTTTAAGGTTGCCTTCAAAAAGGCATTCGAGCACCATGATACTGTCGGCAATGCAGTTGCCTGGCTCTTCACCACCCATGTCATCCAAAAGAAGGATGAATCCCATGCTACAACACTCCAGAACTATATCGCAGAGTTCAAAAACAAGGTTGCCCTTGCTAAAGTCACTGACCCTAATGTCTTGATCTGATACTTCGTGTCCAGAATCCCTACTCCCCTGATGTCTAAAATCATGGGGATAGACACTGTCTCCTTCACCATCGACTCCTGGTACGAGAAAGCCGACACTTCCAAACCCAATGTGACCATACTCGTGAAATTGCCTAGGTTAACAAGAAACCTTTGGGCAGTTACCACTTCTTTACCCCTAGATCTTCTGCTTCCGCCAAAGATCCCAACGCCATGGACATCGACTTAGTTAAAGTAAGCAAGCTGACCAATGTGGAATGACAGCGTTGCCACAAGGAAGGCCTCTGCTTCCGATGCCAGAAACCCGGCCATACTTCCTTCAAATGTCCCTCCTTCCCAGCTGAGAAGCTGAAGAACAAGCATATCAACAAAGTAGAAGAAATGCTTCTGAAGCTGGAGGAGATTGATGATGATGATGATGATGATGAAAATGTCTGTCATGTTTCTTTTCTTTCGGATTTTTGAACCAGGGATCTGCTTCAATGCCAGACTCCCCTTCCCCTAGTACTGGTGTAACTGTACCATCTCTTGTACCCAAGGCAATAGAAATCACTGTACAACTCATTGTACCTTTGCACACACTCAAAGCCATTGACATCCACTCTCATTGACAGTGGAGCTAGTATTAACTGTATGGATTAGGACTTCACCAAGAAGAACGCCCTTCCCATCACAAAGCTCCAGCAACCCCTCTGCACCCAGAACACCGATAATTCCTTCAACAAAAGTGGTGATATCCAACATGGAGTCACCATCTTCCTCAACATAGAAGGCATCGCTCATTGTGTGCTTTTCCACTTGATGTCTCTTTGAGACAATATCCTCCTCGGAACTCCTTGGCTTCACGCTGTTAACCCCTTGATTGACTGGGCTAAACGCACAGTCTCTATCTCCGAATCCTCTGATCAATCAAAGGAACTCTACTCTTCCCACATTGCTGATGTCAAGTGACATGACTTCCATTACTGGATTCCTCCTCCTGCGCCCCTTCATCATGTCAATGTCTATGCCACTGAACAGGAGAAACTCTTCTCCTATAATGGATGGGAAGAGGAAAACCAATTCCTCAATCGAGCTCTTGGCAACTGTGCCCTCTACCGAACTATTAGGTTCGGATCTCGCTATGCCCCTCTAGGATCCGTCCAGGTCACTAGACTTACCCAAGCTATGGAACTCGCTGTCGCTGCCCACCAATCCAAGGCCAACACAGTTCTTCCCCTGGCTTATGCTGACTTCACTTTGGTCTTCTCCAAGGAAGCCACTGACCACGACTCTCCATCACGACCCTATGACCACAAGATAAACCTCAAAGAAGGGTTTGTTCCAAAGATAGGGAAACTCTATCCCCTGACACCTGAAGAATGGACTGCTACCAAGTCCTTCCTTGACGAAAACCTCGCTGCCAGGAAGATCCACCCTTCAAGTTCCCCTCAAGCCTCCCCTTTCTTCTTCGTAAAGAAAAAAGACGGTGGACTTCGCCCCTGCCAGGACTATCACTATGTCAACAAACATACCATTTGCGATGCCTACCCTCTCCTGCTCATCTCTGACCTCATGGACAAACTCAAAGATGCCAAGGTCTTTACGAAGTTCAATGTTCGATGGGTATACAACAATGTCCATGTCAAAGACAGATATCAATGGAAGGCTGCATTCGTTACTCACAAGGGTCTCTTTGAACCCACAGTAATGTTCTTTGGACTCTGTAACTCCCCCGCCATGTTCCAGCGATTCATGAATGACTCCTTCTGCAATATGATTGCTGAAGGATGGCTTGTCATTTATATGAACGACCTCCTTATCTTCTCCCCTGATGAGAAGACACACGAAGAACACATGAAATGTGTCCTCCAGTGTATGATGGAGCTAGACTTACACCTCAAACTTGAAAAGTGTAAGTTTGCCACTGACGAAGTCAAATACTTAGGACTCATCATCAAACCCGGTGAACTCACCATAGATCCCATCAAATTAGAAGAGATCTCCTCCTGGCCTGTTCCCACGACTGTCAAGGAAGTCTGCTCCTTCCTTGGCTTTGCCAACTTCTACTGCCGGTTCATTCCGAACTACTCCATGGTTGCCCACCCCCTCATCAATCTCACCAAGAAAAATCTCTCTAGGTGTGGACTCCCATGTGCCAGGACGCCTTTGCTTCTCTTAAGAAGCTCTTCCTCTCTGAACCAGTACTTTGTATGCTGGATCTCACTGCCCCCTTCGCCATTGCCACCAATGCCTCATGGAATGCCACCGGAGAAATTCTTTTACAAGCTGACTCCAATGGAGATTGGCACCCCTGCTTGTACCTCTCCCAGTCCCTAGCTGCCACCAAGTGGAACTATGACATCTATGACTGCGAACTCCTCGCCGTCATCCACGCCCTCAAGTTGTGGCGATATTATCTCCACGGCTCCCAATTTCACATTCAGGTCTTCACTGATCACAAAAACCTGATGTACTTCCGATCCTTGCAGACCCTCAACTGCCACCAAGCCTGCTGGCTTCTTGATCTAGCAGACTTCGATCTCAAAATGATCCACATGCCTGGCTCCCACCTCTCGGGTCCTGATGCCCTTTCACGGCACTGCGACCATTTCCCTCGCTCTGACCCCAATAATCAGGCAGTCACTCTTCTTCCCTCCTTGATCTTCATCCAAGCTGTCGACACCGCCCTCACTGACAAGATCTCCACCTCCTCCAAGGGTGACCCCATTTGTCTCCAGCTTCTTCAATCCATGAACAAAGACATTCCACTTGCTTTCCGCTCTTGCCTCTCTGATTGGCAAATGGAGGGTGACATTCTTATGTATAAGGGTCATGTATATGTTCCAGATTCCGGGGACTTACGCCGCTCTATCCTCCACCGTTGCCATGACCATGAGACCGCCAGTCATTCTGGCTTCCTAAAAACCTGCCAGCTCATCTCTGCCGAGTTCTGGTGGCCGAGACTTGCCACCCATGTCCGCCACTACGTCGAAGGCTGTGCTACTTGCCAGCAAAACAAATCCAATACTCATCCCATGGTCACTCCCCTCACACCCATTAAATCCTCCACCTCATGCCCTTTTCAACAGATTTCGTGTGATCTCATCACTGATCTGCCCAAGTCCTTGTCCTTCGATACCCTTTTGGTTGTGGTCGACCATGGGCTTACTAAGGGGGTGATTCTTTTCCCCACAAAGAAAACCATCACCACTGAGGGAGTAGCTTCCCTCTTTTTCCACAAAGTCTATACCCACTTTGGTCTTTACGACAAGGTCATCTCCGACTGTCGCCCCCAATTCGCCTCCGCCTTTGCTAAAGAGCTTGGACATGTCTTAAACTACAACCTCGACCTCTCCACTGCCTACCACCCTCAAACTGACAGTGAAACTGAGCACATCAACCAAGAGGTTGAAACCTATCTTCATATCTTCTGTGAAAACAACCCTGGTATTGAACGGTACAGTAGTATACCATAACTAGTAGATAGTTCACACATTGCTAGACACTACATAGTAGAACTCAGCTCTCTGAGTTTCAATATCACTCTTGATTTACAATGAGCATCATCTCTGTTAGTAATCAACAACCACAGGTAAGTACCAAGTGATCTGCATAATGCCTGTTCTCTACAGGTTATGAGCCCCAAGTGGCATGTTGTTGTCATATCCCGTACTTCCCAAGTCCAACTCCGAGCTTTGAGAAACAACTCCGTCGTCTTAAGTATGAACTCCGGAGTATTTCTCCCTATTCCTTACCTCCGGACTTCCGGACTTGTAACTATGTTTCATTCTCGTAACTCTCCATTCCTACTTACTATATAAAGACTAGTTCTGCTCTGTAGATACTTTTGATCCTGTGTTTCGCTTAGTAGCACCGCTCCGGCATACTTACATCCAGCGCACAGCTCCGGCATACTTACATCCGGCGCACAGCTCCGGCATACTTACATCCGACTCCATTTCACTTACGACCTCCGTTACTAATCCGTCTCCGTACTCCATATATAAACCTCCTTACGAGCACATGTATTCTCCAGTTTGAATATCAACTTATACACCAACTCCTAACTCTGTCCAAGTCCTTCGACTCTCCTCTGAAAACCCTCCAACCAAACTTGAGCCTAACCAGCTCTACTCTGATCCCCTTCTCCGACACTCCGTTCCTTTGCCAAATATTGGGCAATGGAACTCTAGTAAGGGCACACCACATAAGGTGAAGCCAAGCCTGTATCCCTCATTCTTAACTCTGGAGTTCCGGAGTTAGACCGGAGTTGAACGGTCTTAACAGTATATTCGAACTCCCACTTGCTAAAGAGTTCTACACCATGACCACTCGAGCAACTTGCTCGCGTACTGCTTTCGGTACCACCATCCCAGACCCTCCAGCATCCCATTCCGACCTCTTCAGTACCTTAGGCAACAATCGCTGAGGTATTAATTCCGCTCCTCCATTCCAGGGTTTCTCTGCTCGTCCTTTTCCAGCCCCTTCCGCTTCTACAAGGCAGCATATTAATTGCCCAGCCTCGCCAACTCCAGCTGCTCGGATCACGGAGTTGTTCGGAGACTCTGATCAAGAGTCGGAGACCAAACACACTCCCCTACAAAGAGCAAACCCTCCCGATGACCCAGACTCACCCGGAGATAGCGATGACGACAGTAGCTTGAACAACGGTGACGGAGACGAGCACATTCCTAGGAACATCCTCGCCCTCCTCACTGACGCCATTAGTGGACTCGCTAAGTCCACCAAGCGCCCCTCTGACTCCGGCCAAAGAACAAAAGTCTGAGAACCGGATCAGTTCGATGGCACGGACTCCCGCAAGCTCCGGGCCTTCTTGGTCCAATGCGAGCTCAACTTCCAGGATCGCCACAAGGCGTTCAAGAAAGACTGTGCTAAGGTTACCTTTTCGCAGTCCTATCTCAAAGGCATCGCCCTCGAGTGGTTCGAACTGGACCTACTTGAGATGAGCAACCCCGCTTTCCGTCCTCTTTGGATGGACAATTATACCGAGTTTGTCCGAGAACTCCAGACCAATTTCAGTCCGCACAATCCAGTCGGCAATGTGGAGCACCAGCTTGATCACCTCACAATAAAGGATGGTCAGCGTGTTAACAAGTACATGGTTGAGTTCAACTGCCTCACTTGTCAAGTCCGCAGCTACGGAAAAGGAGCTCCCCGCCACCACTTCTACAATGGACTTCCAGACCGCATCAAAGACAAGATTTCTCGTATCAGCAAACCTACCACCCTCACGGGTATGCGCGACCTCGCTCAATCCATTGACACGCGCTATTGGGAGTGCAAGTCAGAAGTCAGTCGCCAGACAAAGCCGACAAACCAGTCCTCCGCACCCAAGTCCTTCTCCGACAAATCCTCCACCCCCTCATCCTCCAACAACAACTCCGGTGCCTCCAAGGACTCTAAGGAGTCCAAGGGCAAAGGTACCACCACCTCCACTGCTCCGAAGCCCAACCTCTCATCAAAGTTAGGCAAAGACGGCAAACTCACCCCCGAAGAGCGCAAATGTCGCTTTGACAACAAGCTCTGCATGTTTTGTGGTCTTGCTGGCCACACAGCCAAAGATTGCAGAAAGTCCATCTCCCGTGCATCCAAGGCCCGCGCCGCAACCACAACTCCGGAAGCCAAACCGGAGGTCTCCACGGAGACAAAAAAATAGTCCGCAGCCTCCCAGACTCCACACGGAAAGGAGGTTGCGTTGAACCAAACTGTGCAATCAAGGAGATCCATCTCAACGTGTCTGCTCTTTCAGATCCCAAGTCCCTTATGCCTTCTGTCTTACTCGCATCTTATCCAATCACTCCTTTTTCCGCGCTTGTAGACTCCGGATCCTCCGACTGTTTTATAGATACCTCCTTTGTGAATAAACACAAACTTTCTACCTATCCCGTACCCCCGCTCCAACTTCGACTCTTCGATGGAACCTCGAATAGCACCATCACTTGAGCTATCAAACTCTCTGTCCATTTCCAAACCGGCGACATCACTCCGACGATGTTCTACGTCACTCCGCTGGCTGGCTCCTGTTCCCTTGTTCTAGGACACAACTGGCTCACCTGCTACAATCTGTTGATTGACTGGGTTTCGAGCAGTATTTCGTTCCGCTCACCTGAACAGAACATGCCAGCAACCCTGAGCTCCCCTCCGCAGCCTCCAGACTCTCCTCCTCCGGCTAACACCCCATCCGATCCACCGCGTTTCTCCGATGGCAAGGCTCCCCCGATCGCGCTCATCAGTGCACCTGCGTTTGCATTGGCCTGTCGCCTCCAGGGTTCTGTGCAATTTAGTGTGCAGATCCGCCCTAATGAGAGTAACCTCCGTTCCACCTCCGTCTCCTCCAATCCCATCAACCTCTCCAGTGTTCCTCCGGAATATCACGAGTTTGCTGACGTCTTCAGCAAGAGCAAGGCAGATACACTTGCCCCGCACCGGGAACACAATCTTAAGATCAATTTGGAGCAAGGAGCCTCTCCTCCGTTGGGCACTACGTACTTCCTCTCCCCTTCCAAACTCAAGTCCCTTCGAACCTTCCTCGATGAGCACCTAGCAATGGGGTTCATTCGTCCCTCTTCCTCTGCCCATGCCACTCCTGTCCTCTTTGTCCGCAAGAAGGATGGCTCACTCCGCCTCTGCATCGACTTCCGAGGATTGAACAAAATCACGAAGAAAGACCGCTATCCCCTTCCCCGCATCTCCGACCTCCTAGACGCTCTAAGCCGCGCTAAAATCTACACTAAACTCGACCTCTGGCATGCTTATCACCTAGTCTGCATCGCCGAGGGAGATGAGTGGAAGACGTCCTTCCGGACGTGCTATGGCTTGTACGAGTGGCTAGTTATGCCATTTGGTCTCACCAACGCCCCTGCGGCTTTCCAGCGGTTCGTCAATACCGTCTTCGCTGATCTTTTAGATGTTTGCGTTATAGTCTATCTGGATGACATCCTGATATACTAGGTATTCTCCAGTTCAAATATCAACTTATACACCAACTCCTAACTCTGTCCAAGTCCTCGACTCTCCTCTGAAAACCCTCTGACCAAACTTGAGCCTAACCAGCTCTACTCTGATCCCCTTCTCCGACACTCCGTTCCTCTGCCAAATATTGGGCAATGGAACTCTAGTAAGGGTGCACCACATAAGGTGAAGCCAAGCCCGTATCCCTCATTCTTAACTCCGGAGTTCCGGAGTTAGACCGGAGTTGAACGGTCTTAACACTTTGGTGCAATCCATAATGAAGGCCTTAGGGCGATCCTGGAAGTTAAGTTTGCACTGTACCAAGAAAACTCGGAGTTTGCGGGGGTCCATCCCGTCAAACTGGTCCAGTTCTCGGACTTTGGTGCGAGGGGTAGACTCAGAGGCAGGGCGACAGGAGGAACGAGCAAGGCCTTTGATAGCACTCGCGAGCTGAGAGTGTCTCACGGTATAAGCTCATCATCAGAAGAGGATGGGTGGTCACTGTCATCACCGACAAAGTCGGAGTCATCATCTGACAGGCCTTCTCTGGGGAAGTCTGGGTCACTCAGAGGGTTACCGTCATTTGGGGGAGTATGGAAGCCAGGCACCCCTAGACTCGGGCACCGGCTGGAATGTGATGGGGAGGAAGCAGAACTTCCGTTTTTGAGATCAAGCTCAATGATGCGTGCTCCTGGAGTAGGAGAGAGCGGATGAGAGCGCTCTTGGGAAGCGGAGATGGGTGTCCGATGAGCTGAAAAGCTTCAGAACTGGTTGATGAGTTCAGGACCTCGACAACTGCTTCCAAAGAGGCTAAGAGGATTAATACGAGGAGAGGGGTTGGTAGTACCTACTGCGCAAGTCCTAGATCTAGTAATGTGAGTAGACATTGTGAGTGGACTCGTGGACAAGTGTGAGTTCGAATATACTGTTAAGACTGGTCCAACTCCAGTTGTGAACTCCGGAACTCCGGAGTTAAGTCGGGGGTGGTCAGGACTTGGCTTCACCATATGTGGTGCGCCCTTGTCCGAGTCCTGTCCCAGATTTCGGAGGTAATGGAGTGGAGCATGGAAGGGGCTAAAGGTTGTTGACGACCTAGAGCCAAGGTAGAGGTTGGTCGGAGAGTGAGTCATCAAGACTCAAGTCGGAGGGTCAGAGTGAGAGGAGTTGAGTCTAAGATGATATTCGAACTAAAGTTACAAGCCCTACTGGTACGACTTTATATACGAAGGAGAAACAGGAGGCGGAGTAGTAAGTCCAGGGGTATGAGTATTTTCTGGGGAGGAGTATTTTCTAGGGTATGTAACAAGACGGAGACAGATGGTCAAAGGGTCAATGGGTAACTACTGTAAGTCAGGGAGGATGGGGGTGACAGGATGCAGGATAGACAGGATAAGAAAGAGATTGGAAATAGGCTTTTACAAGGTTAATGAAAACGGAGATGGAACTCTGGGAAAATGGAGATATGATAAAGGAGAAACGGACCCGGAGTTGGCAAGTACGAGGCCGGAGATGCACGGACTTGGACTTGTCAATTTTTGGGATATGACAGTTTCGCTTAGGAGCACTGCTCCAGCATACTTACATCCAGCGCACAGCTCCGGTATACTTACATCCAACTCCATTTCACTTACGACCTCCGTTACTAATCCATCTCCGTACTCCGTATATAAATTTCCTTACGAGCACATGTATTCTCCAGTTCAAATATCAACTTATACACCAACTCCTAACTCTTTTTCCGAGTCCTCAACTCTCCTCTGAAAACCCTCTGACCAAACTTGAGCCTAACCAGCTCTACTCTGACCCTCTCCTCTGATACTCTGTTCCTCTGCTAAATACTGGGCAACGGAACTCTAGTAAGGGCGCACCACATAAGGTGAAGCCAAGCCCGCACCCCTCATACTTAACTCCGGAGTTCCAGAGTTAGACTGGAGTTGAATGGTCTTAACAAAGTTCCACAGCAATGAAACTTCCATTTAATTCAATTTTCACTACCAGATCTGAGATTACTCTAAATCAATGAGATATCAGGTATTTTATCCCACTCTAATACATGCCTTGACATACTTCAAATGTGCTGTGACCCACACATTCCTTTTGAACCATGTCTCTGAGCATATGCACTCAATCTTCTTCAAAATCAGATTCTGCTGACTCAGCTTCAGCATCTCTGCCACCAATGGGCTCTTGACAATCTTGGCAATGCTGCAGGTGATAATCACTATTGCTACATGCTTAGTGACCATGAAGCTACATCACTTTATTGTACCATTGCCCATGAACAAGGTGTTTGCCTGTGCACTACAGCTGAAGACAATCTCGACCATTGGTTTCACACAGAAAATCCAAAGCCACCATATCCCATACTTTTCCAGTCATGTTTATCTTACCAGCCTCATGTTGCACCCAACACCAATCAGTTTGCATACATTATATCCACTCTGAAACAGTGGGAAATGGCTTGGGAGTTTGGTCATAAGTGCCAGCTAATCATGGATGGGACCTTTGGTATCAGCACTGCCTGTATACTTCTATTTATTCTCATTATGATGGTCATCAATGACAAGAACAAAGATGTTCCAGTTGCTCAAATCCTTTTCACGGCATGTAAGGAAGTAAATGCTGTTCATGTGAACTACAATAGCAAGCTACTTGAAAACCTTTTTGGGTGCTGGAAGAGTGGAATGGGAAAAATGCATGTGGTGAGGAGTTTTCAGTATCAGTCACCATTACTGATAATAGTACATATGAGAGATTTGCCCTAAACGAGATATGGGATGAAGCTTTCCTTATCCTATGTCACTTTCATACCTGGCAAGCTTGGCAGAATGGCCTGAATCAATTACTACAGCTGGTTCTGAAGGATGAATAGCAAGTTCTACAATGATGACTTGCAAAATTTCTCATGAAGCTACTGAAGGATGTTACTATATATGGAACTGCCATCACCTTATACAATCAAGAGTCATTATATTTCAAGAAAATCAAGCAAACAGTATATAATTTGCTTATCTGAAAAAAAGTAAATACTGGTCTGAAGTTTCTCGCCTACCTTCAAGACTACCTAAAGTCCAAGGCTTGGTGGCTCACATGGCCACTGGGTGGAGTTTTGGAGGCTGCACAGCATATGAAAATTCACCTGAACCACATGGCAAAAACAACAAATCATCTTGAATCCTTCAATGGTCCTTTGAAGCATAAAACCTTTGGTCCACATCACCACAATGGATGACTTCCTTGGCTTAATCTCTGGGTGGTGATTCTCAGCACCCAAGTTCTTTCCAAGTTCTTCAATCAATGCAATGACCAGATTTGACAAGAAGAATGACAATATGCCATGTGAAATGATCTTTTTGGATCACAACACCTCTACAACACTTCTCCCATATCTGAAACAAGTTCAGACTCAAATTCATCAATTGCTGAGGAACTTGACCCATTGGATGACTGGGATGAAGCATCCATGATAGCTGATATGACTGACAATATGGACCTTCTGGTTGCTGAAAATACAACAACTGCTGACTTGGACAATGGCTCAGATTTGGATTTACCCTCACTTGGACTTGACTCAATCACCACAGGATCATCTCCCAGCTTGGACTTGAATTCTTATTCAATGTGGGACAAGAGAGCAATGGACAATGCCAACATTCTTTGTGACCTGAAGATTGCTCTTGATTGTCCAATGACACTTCAAAAAGACTTGGATGTATCAATGCAAGATGAAGGTAGTCCACTGATGATTTCAAGATGGCTAACATTTTATGTGACAGGGACTTGGACCCTCCCTGGATCCATGACTTACTGAACTTACACCATGACCCAGACTTAGACCATTCCATATCAAACTGGAACAATGACCTCAAAGTGATTGTGCTGCAAGATGTCCTCACTGCTGAGGATGCACTTTTACTCACCATCCAAAAAGCACTCACTGTCACAACAAATGCAAATATATTGGACCAGCACATCAGTGCAAGCCTCTGCAACTAGTATTTAAAAGTCCAGTCCTAGAACCATCAAAAGACCAAGGACCAGACTGGACTAAGACCAAACACAACCAAAAACTACAACCAAACACAATCAGTCTTTGTCCGTTTTGGTCTTGGTCTTTTTTATTTCTCAATCACCAAAAGCTAGTTGCAACTGTTGGCAACCAGTCTGTGGCTGTGCACACAACCACTCCCATATTAGGAATATTTTCCCCTATTTGTTCAGAATTCTCCTGATATTATTTGAATTCTTTTATGAATATTAGTGTTATCACCTAGAGATACAAAGTTACATGTTACAAAATCCATTGCATCAGCCTGAGTGCTAAGACTTTGTCTATGTGTCACCAAAGTAAAGTTCACAATGATCTCTGCTTGACATGCTGTTGCAAAATAGCCATATCTTCGCAGCCCCTATGCAGACTTATATGACTACAGAGCCTAATCATAGCCAACAATTAGTATTACAACCCAACTGACTAATGCCAAGCCTGATTCCCACATGGTCATGTGTGAATCAACCTGTTTGCCACTAAATTGGAACTTTTGATCAACTCTATTTTTTCATGCTGTGGCAAAATGGTCATATCTCAGTAGGATGTGAGCTGAATCCCATAATCCCAGAGCCCATTCATAGCCAGGGGTTAGTGCAACAACCTGGCCCACTGACCAAAATCCTAAATACCTCACCATCACACAGGAAAAGACTAGTCCTTATGAAACTGGTCTGGACTGGTTACAATCAACAAAAAGACTGTTTAGGACCAGTCTCTGCCAGTCTGGTTCAGTTTAACTGATTTTAAGGAAGCCAGGCAACCAGTTTCAGTTCAGGCTTTCCAAATAAGGCAAAAAAACCGGATCAGACTGGACTTTTAAATACTACTTTACACTCTTTCAACATCATGAGCTCCTTGTTGTACAGGCCTTGAACCATTGGTTCTGCTCTGATTTGGGCAAGTGCTGAATATCTTAGTAGAACCATTTACAATAATTGGACTTAGGGCTCTTATTGTCCAAAGGGATAGCTTTTGCACATAGGTAAGAAACCAGTATATCTCACCCTTCATGGACTATGTGTTCAACATCATTTTCAGAAGGAGGGGGGGATGGAGGCATGGCACTGGGCACTGGTGGTGTTGCCAGCACAGGAGGCTGTGATTGACCTGTTAATTTCTTCCACTGAGTCTCTCTCTCAATCTCCTTGATCTGCTTAGTCAGATGTTTGTGCTCTCCATAGACATTGTCAGGCCTTAGTGGTGGACAGCATTCATATGCAGGTCACTTTGGGAGTACAGCAGGAGGTGCATTCAGCTATGGAATTCTCCAAGGAGGGGTAACAGGCAGAGGAGGAGGTCCTTGATCACTCTGAAAGAGCATCAGGCAAGTGTGCTTGCACAGGAGGTGGTGCAATGTGAGGTTGTCAACCAAAATAGAGTGAAGGTGGCAGAATATCATCCTCAACATTGTTAGACAGAGGTGCTGCTGGAGGATCATGCTCATGAGGGTGATGAGGAGCATTGCTTACCAGCTTGTGAGACCAAGCCACAGCACAGCAAGAGAACAGGTTCTCATTGAACACTGCATGTGCATAGGTGTGGAGGGAGTCACATAAAAATATAATTGCGCTCATTTCTGGGAGCAACCCCTACATACATATGTAAATCATAAGCTGAGACTTAGGCTGCAGCTTTCCTCCATGAGTGTCCACTGGGAGGTGAACATATGCACCACATCCAAAAATGTGGAGATAGATGATAGATGGAGGAACTTTGAATAAAAGTTCATAGGGTGTCCTCCAGTTGAGCCCTTTCTTAGAAGTGCAGTTATAAATGTGAGCTACATGCATTACTACAAACTTCCAATAAGAAGGTGGTAGGCAAGCATGAAGACACATTGCCTAAGCCTTGTCCATGATGGTACAAATAAATAATTCAGCATGTCTGTTTTGCTGAGGAGTATGGGGCACAGATTCATAGACATGAATGCTGTTGTTGCACATTAATTGCCTGAAGGCTTTTGACTTATACTCTCCCCCTGCATTGGACATCCATTCTTTTACAGGTATATTGTACTATATCTGGATGTATTTGAGAAACTCCTTTGTGGCTGATAAGGTCTGATCCTTAGAGTGTAGGTGTTGTATCCAGCCCATGGATGTGTAATCATCATAAAAGATAATGATGTGTACTTATGCTTGTGGTAAGATTCCACCTTGAATGACTTAAAATCTGAATACACAAGTTCAAAGGGTTTGCTCGCATGCACTTCATTAGAGAAGAAGGGGTGATTTGCTTGTTTGCCTAGCTG
>JBBPQU010000719.1:0-15668 GCA_038092655.1 Boletus sensibilis
CGAAGATTATCGGAATACATTTATGACATTTCAGAGAAGTTTGCGGGCCAAGAAATGAAGCATATCTTTAGAATTCGTCATCACCGGCCCCCATGGCGTCTTCGTTGTAACGGAGAGCGGATTTTTTGGTGGGGGTTTCTCCAGCCGGAATCGCATCTGCTTTCCTCTTTCCTTTCCCAGCACGCGATCCAGAAGCCTGCTGTGCCACTGGCGTCCAGCTGGACACCCGACCCAGTGGTTTTCTGGACCATTATCGAGAGTAACGACGGACAGATGCTGTTCGTAGATTTCGACGGGGAAGAATTCGGGCCAATGCGGCAACGCCATCTCAGGGCGAACGAAACAGGCTGTTCTTCCTGTGATTTAGAAATGGTTTTGCAGACAGATTAATAATTATGGATACCAGAGAAAATCTGTGGCAACATACATATTAGTGCCTTCAAGCACGTCCGTGCGTTCATGAACATTCATTCTGTAACACTTCATGATACTATCCACCAAGCAAACCTTAACTCTACAGTTGATTATAGTTGATTACATAACAAATTCACATTCGACAGTGCTCGTTTGCAGGTGCCTGACCGTTTGCCATCGACAAAAGCCATTACTGTAGTACAGTACAGTGTAATTAGAAATGTCTTCGTCGGCTGGTAACCACTGACAATAATTCTGAGGTAATGCTGTGCCTTTCCACGTCGCCAGCTGTTGCCAGTGTCCCGAACCATGCATTTTATACACCTGACAGCGTGCTCAACTCCTTCGAACGAAAAAAAATCGCGAGTGCATAGCATCAGTAACAAAACATGAGCCCTAGGATGCCGGGGTAGGTACAGCTGGGACACCCCTGGCGACAAATCCAATCCGTCGTGCCCAGTGAGAAACGGACCGCGTAACCCGTTCGATCTTTTCTTCCTCCTTATCCACGACACGAGAGCGCAGTTTCCAGCTGCTCAGACCAGCGCGTATCTCATTGAATCGAATGACCACTTCATCCATGTTAGGTCGATGACTCGGATCGGCATGTACCATATCAGCCACTAAGTGTTCCATGAACTCAAAGCCGATCTTTGTCTGCCAAGTATGATCGCGGATTGGACGGGGGAAATAAAATGAAGGCTGACTGACCTCGAGAAAATCTTTCCGGATGGCGTTTCCAATATAGAAGACGTCAGTGGGGAACGGATTGCAAGGCTCGTTTGAATTCTGAAACTCTGGTACTTCCTTGTCACCGCCCCAAATCGGTACCTCTCTGGGATCGGCATCAGTGGGGTCATACCGACGAGACAGACCAAAATCAATGAAATAATATTTTGGAGGTCGTTGGGTGCGCGTATAATGCTTTGCAGAACCGCTGTAATCCCCTTTCAGGCTGGTTTCCACTGGGTGGAAGGAAATAGGATAAAGCTCTCTCGGATCGAGCATGAGATTTCTGTGCATGCAGTCACTGCCAAACATTTAATGGATGAAGTTAAATTATAGTCTTGGACATACCGATGAGCAACATGATGTTTATGCATGAATTGAAGGCCCTGTGTGATGCTCAGAATATAGGACTGCATATATATCGGCATGTGGCACCTCGAATAGCTGTTGAAAGCATTCTATCACTTCCCCGAAAGTGTCGAAATGAGGATCGGAATAAAGACGGAGCAGGGGCATCACAATGATGACGGTATCCTGGTCCTCGAGAGAAAGAATATCATAGAACGGCACACAATGATTGGTCGACTGAGTAGCGAGAGACTCGGATGAGAAGTATAGTCCAATCTCAGCCTCGTAAGGATGCTCTGATTTTTTGATGCGCTTTAGGGTGACATATTGGCCATCTGAAAGTCGAGTTGCATCAATGATATGTCCAACCTTGTAAACCTGTTAGCAGTCTCATTGGCGGCGTGAAATATGAAAAAGTACCTGCAGATTAATGAAATCTTCATATTCAAACAACTCCCTGTTCGAGTTGTTCCAGGATGGAACCCAATCCGGAGCATAGCGGGGACGCAAGAGGTATCCGCGAGTCTTCAACCATTCAAACTGGTTCTTCCACCAGATCTCCCTACTGTCCAGCTCTCCCGGAGAAAGCGGCTGGGTCGTACCAAAAGCAGTGAGCTCTTTCTGGGCTCTTCTTTCTTCGTCAACACGCGTTTTTGTCATGGGGTCGTCACGCGTCAACCCAGAGCCACGGGGCAACGACCAGGACGGAACACGTTGGGACAAGCGTGGTGAAATATGGACCCACAAGCGTGTGAATGCCTGATAGCCTGGACCGTCGCGGACTCCCAAGCGGGGCCCTCTTGGCGGAAGTAATTTGTAAAGCAGCGAAATTTGTTACAAGTTGGATGATTTGCTTTGAAGGTCGCGACAAAAAAAAACAGATATCTGCATGCTCAAGAACAACTATGCGACGAACCATCGCTCAAAAAATAAAATATGGGTTCGTGCCATGTATTTCTGATCTTGTAAAGGTTCCTGTGGGTCCTCAAGTTGTAGACCAAAATTTCTAGATCTGGCTGGGCTCGTTCCGGTCCAATTGCCTGGTTACGCCGTACTTATCTGGTGGAGGTGCTTTCCCGAAATAAGTACTAGCTCTGTTCCCCCCACCCATCACCGACACTGCAAAACAGTAATTCATGAGTACTACCTCTCCACGCCGGACCGTCGTCGTGCCAATAAACCTCGGTGCAGCGTCCAACTTTGACCGAGATATTTTTCCACTTGTATCGTATCGCAAAAGAGATAAGCTCGGTCAAGGAGACTTCTTGCTCGATGCGACCTTGGATGAAATGCTCAAGATCACTTCGATGGGTGCCGATGCCAATCAATGGGAGGAAGTCATCGCAACCACCAAATCCAGATATGACCAGTTAGTAGTCAGATGTTGTTCAACCGCGAAAGATTCACCTATTGTCACTTCTAGACTGAAGTTCCGACAGGGAAGACTCGAATGTTCAAAGTCCAAAACTCCCCTTCAAGTGTTGAATCTTCGCAAAATGTACAGCGACTATCGCGCGATCCGCCTATTCCATGATGCCGCCAAAGCTTTATACACGGAGACTAGGGTGAGGTCCCCTCCACCTCCCAAAGGATAGATGGGCCCCGGCGTTTACCTTCCCTCCCCCTCTACAGAGCAGATCTGAACAAATGCGGAGAACGATAAATAGGGAATTGTTGTCAGCAGTTCCACAAGAAGATGTGGAACCTGCTGGTGGTGCGTGCTCCTCCGTGGAACCAGTAGTACAACAGAACAAATATCAAGATGGTCTTGCAGATAATTTACCCCCCGACGCAACCATTACCGGATTGGCAGTCACATTCGATGGTTCGATGGATGAGGACACAGAAAGATCGATAATCGAAGCCGCGAATTCGCTCGTCAACCCCTTCGCGGATAATCCTTTCGCTGACCCACTCAAATCAGGTGCGATGAACGTTGGGATGGTAAATTAGGCCCTCACCACATGTGCCACGCAGTTGCCGACAGCCTATTCCGTGATTGGGACGCAGCTAGTGCGGCCGGAGGACCAACAGCACCATCCGATGAGGCGTCTGATATCAGCGCTGCATCACAGTCATCCTCGCCGACTAGTTCAGGTTCCGGTGCAAGTGTCAACTACAACTTCAACTTCATTCGAAATTCAATAATTTCGCCCAACTCAACCCTGCGAGGACCAACTGTCAACCAAGGTGGTTCTGGAAACAGCGGCTCTCGTTCTTGATGAATAAATCCGTCTACCTGACCAAGAAATATTTTTTGCAGCATTATCTGTATTTAGATACCACACAAGGATGTAGGATGCTGATTCTTTAACAAGATAGCTTCATGTTCAGATATGCGCATATGGATTTGATGATAAGTTGTAAACTTATAATTATCGCACACCCTCACCATGGACCCACAATTACTCACAGGCACCAACATCTGTGTTTTTGATCTCGCTTACATCACGTGGGAGGAAGAAGTAAACGAACTTTATAACTTGGGAGCGCCGCCTGCGTCGGCAGCAACCTTGCTTGACGGAGGTATGGATTTGGAGGAATTATTACAGGCAATTACAGCTGTAGGTACTCAGATACGAAGAACTATGGGGTTCACAACTTGTTAGGAGTGAGAGGTAGTAAAGATCGTCATTTGTCGGATAGTTCCGAAGCGTCTTATCATTGCTAACTGGGACGTTGAACGAGCCAGCCGATTGTCTTCTTTTCGCAGCGCTCACGTCTGTAACGCGAGACATCCTTTCGCAACTGCTGGTTCTTTGCTCATGTATTTCCACCATTCCGCTGTGCTTTGATTGAGCTTTGCTAATCACTCATCTTCTGCTGCGAATCCAGCACCTGCGTGACCACGATAAGTTCGTCATCGATTGCTGATTGTGTCGCAAACCGAGACTGCGTGAAAGCGGAACGTATAAATTGAAAAGACTCAGTTTGCCTGAGGGTCCCCTCGATCACGTGTCCATGATCAAACCTCGCGAGCAGAGACCTTGCAAGCAAGGTAATTAGCCATACATGATCATGGCGTGTGGCAGGTACTCACCAATGGCTGTTCAAATGCTGCGTCAAGGAAACATGAATCCAAGTGGTAATTACATTCCGATTTTCTTGGTGTCAAATACTTTCCCGTTCCATCAAGTCCGAGTCCGAGACGTCGCTGGAAAGCAGCCGCTTTTTATCTGGAGTTCGACCACGTTCGCGTTCGAGGAACCGGTCACGGCGCAATTCCCTCGACTGCTCCAGGTGGTCCTACAGTGGGTCCAAGCTCGACTTTGAAAATGACTCATCAGGGTTTTCCACTCATTCATCAAGAAGCAAAGCTTCTAGCAACGTAAAACTGATCCCATCCACCTTGTGCCCGACATCCGGGGACCGGAAGCATGTCCGTGGCACAGACCATGCCGAACAAGGTCTTGAGCGGCGGCAAATCATCTACATGGACCGAGACTATGATACGATACAATGTTACTTAAAAAAGGGCGAGCAGGTCATGTGGATACATCCGTGTAAATGACGAGACATAGTACTATACAGTAAAGGACATACATATATACATAGATCATACACATGCAAACATTCAAAGACCTACATGAATGAACGGAAGCCACTCAACGAATGACGCCCTACTATCGCGAAGACGTCCAACAGCATCCTGCAGCGCTCGTGCAGCCTCCCGATAATCCGGCGTTGTGCCATTCCGAAAGAGTTGTTCATAGACGTCCTTTGCCACACGAGGCGCAAGTCTATCGCTGATCGACCACATCGTACCAACGACTCCCCCGTAACCCGCAAACAACATTCCCGCCGCGATATGGATGGCCTCATCGGAGAGGCCCTCGTCACCCATCGCCGTCTGACACGCGGAGAGAAACGCGAGTCCACCACGGGGTCGTGACAACGCCACAATGTCAGATAGTTTCAAGCGGCGCCGATCGGCGAGACAGAGTCCGCTGTCAGTCGGGTTTGCGTCATCTTGGATTCCGTGGCATGCAAAATGGACCCAATCCGAGTCCTTCATCAGGGAAAGTACTTCCTCGACCATTCCGACAGAGGACTCCAGGAGGGTGGTCCGTGCCGATGGAGAGTTCTGGATTACAGCCCTGATGTATTTCAACTCGGTGTCCACACCTGGAAGTGGGGATTGGCCGTCTGATGGTGGCTGACGAACAGCAAGAAAGCGGAGACCGCCGCTAGATGCGGCATCAGGTTGGGGTGAGGGGGTAAGAATGCTGAGAGTAGGGACGTATGAAGAGATGACGAAATCGGATACTTTGTGCCCTGGTTTCGAATACTGGGTGCCATAGAGACCAGCCGCATGAATAGGAAGAAACGTGAAAGGTCCAGTTGGACACCAAAAAATGCGTGATAGGTCCCCAGGAGTCTGTTCGGGGTTGTGGATGAACGAATCAGCTATGAATTCAATTGACATCACATCACATACCGAGAAATCCAGGGCGTCCAAGACAGGTTTGACGACGCCGTTCCACAGGACGGATAAGACGGACTCCCAGCTGATGCCTCTCCGTTGGTCACGGTTTCCCTCCCTTTCGTCACAGGGTATGACACGAGCGTGACCAAGCAATTTCCTCATTGTGTTCTGAAGACCCGTGGATCGCCCGAGAGTGAAATTGGGGAGCGGGACATGAACAACATTCTCCACATCGGCGAGGATAATCAACGCGTCGCAGCGACTTTCTGCAGCATTAAGGACGACCACCGGGCCCGAGTGCGCTGAAACGCGTAGCTGAGAGAACTCTTTGTGAAGGAGGAATCGCTCAAAACCAGGAAATCCTCGGATCTCCTGTACCAGCTTATCTCGCTCGATCGCGAGCGTACGGTGTGTATTAGCTTCTTGTTCCAAAGACTCCGTCGCATGATGTTCCGCACTTTGGCTCTGCTCCGATAGTGAGGACAAGGATTTTTCGCGAGTGGTGCTAGCATGTTCTAATGCGGCTGACAGTTGCCGAAGTCTACAGGCATGATCTGGATGGACAGACAACAATTCTTCGTAGGAGCTGCGAAGCTGAAACAATTCCCCCCATACGATGGAGCGTCCTTGCTCGAGCCACTCCACTGCAGTTTCCGGGAGTCCCGAATCGAGAGCTGCTGCTGCTGCGTCCCGCACCACATCAGCACCTCGCATGAGTTCACGGAAACGGTGCGCAAGGGGGAGGCCTATCCATGCGAGTTGAGGAAGGAGACCAATGGCAACAGAATATGCATGGAGGAGAGAGTGATGGCCTAGAACACGAGCACATGAAATCCATCGCTGCGATGCACGAAATCTAATGGTAGCAGGCCCTGTGGAAGCACGAGCAGAATGCGAAAACAGTGAAATCGCTTGCTCCAGGTCACTCAGCTCCCTGAGGTGCATGAAACGAATGAGAAAGCAGTTGCCTAGGTAGCTCAAAAAGCCAGATTTGTCAGGGTGACTATCGGGGGTGAGGTCAACTGCATTTCTGTGCCTCGAAATTGCTTGCTCGACGTCAGCCAAGTCCCCGAGGCGCTCGAAACGAGCTCTGAAGGAGTTGCCGAGGTTCTTCAAATGGTCAGCTTTGGCACGGTGACCATCAGGCGTGAGGTCAACAGCGTCCCTGAACATCGAAATCGCTTGCTCGAGATCAGTCAGCTCCCCGAGGCGTTCGAAACGTATGACGAAGGAGATGCCGAGGTTGCTCAAAAGGATAGGTTTGTCGGGGTGACCATCAGGGGCGAGGTCAACAGCACCCCCGTACATCGAAATCGCTTGCTCGAGGTCACTCAGTTCCCCGGTGCGCTTGAAGCAAGCGATGAAAGTGTTGCCGAGGTTGCTCAAGCGGCCGGATCTGGCAGGGTGACCAGCAGGGGTGAGGTCAATAGCATCCCTGTACCTCGAAATTGTTTGCTCGAGGTCACTCAGCTCTCCGATGCGTTGAAAACGATCGAGAAAGGAGATGCCGAGGTTGGACAGATAGCGAGGTTTGTCGGGGTGACCATTAGGTGTGAGGTCTAAAGCGTCCCTGTGCTTCGCAATCGCCTGCTCGAGGTCACTGAGCTCCCCGAGTCGCGCGAAATGAGCTCTGAAGGAGTCGCCTAGGCTGCACAAACGGTGAGGTTTGTCAGGATGACTATCAGGGGTGAGGTCAACTGCGTTTCTGTGCCTCGAAATCGCTTGCTCGAGGTCGCTCAGCTCCCCGAGGTGCTGGAAACGTGCTTCGAAGGAGTTGCCGAGGTTGCTCATACGGTCAGGTTTGTCAGGGTGACCATCAGGGGTGAGGTCAACAGCGTCCCTGAACATCGAAATCGCTTGCTCGAGGTCACTCAACTCCCCGAGGCAGTCGAAACGCGTGCCGAAGGTCCCGCCGAGGTTGTTCAGATAGCTAGGTTTGCTGGAGTGTCCATTAGGTGTGAGATCAATAGCGTCCCTCTGCCTCTTCATTGCTTGCTGGAGGTCACTCAGATCCCCGAGGTGCTCGAAACGAGTTCTGAAGGAGGTGCCAAGGCTGTTCAAATGGCTAGGTCTGTCAGGGTGACCATCAGGGGTGAGGTCAACTGCGTCCCTGAGGCTCGAAATTGCTTGCTCGAGGTCACTCAACTCTCCGATGCGTTGAAAACGAGTGAGAAAGGAGATGCCGAGGCTGTTCAGATAGCGAGGTTTGTCCGGGTGACCATTAGGTGTGAGGTCGACAGCATCCCTGTGCCTCGAAATTGCTTGCTCGAGGTCAGTCAGCTCCCCGAGGCGCTTGAAACGAGCTTTGAAGGAGATGCCGAGGGTGTTCAAAAGGTTAGGTTTGTCGGGGTGATCATCAGGGGTGAGGTCATCTGCGTCTCTGTGCCTCGAAATTGCTTCCTCGAGATCACTCAGCTCCCCTCGGCACTCGAAACGAGTTCTCAAGGAGTTGCCGAGGTTACTCAAATTGCCAGGTCTGCCAGGGTGACCAGCAGGGGTGAGGTCAACAGCATCTCTTTGCCTCGAAATTGCTTGCTCGAGGTCACTCAGCTCTCCGATGCGTTCAAAACGAGTAACGAAGGTGACGCCGAGGTTGTTTAGATAGCCATGTTTGTTAGGGTGACCATTAGGTGCGAGGTCAACAGCATCCCTGTGCTTCGCAATCGCTTGCTCGAGGTCACTGAGCTCTCCGATGCGTTGAAAACGAGTGAGGAAGGAGATGCCGAGGTTGTTCAAAAAGTTAGGTTTGTCGGGGTGATCATCAGGGGTGAGGGCAACAGCGTCCTTGTGCCTCAAAATTGCTTGCTCGAGGTGACTCAGCTCCCCGAGGCGTTCGAAAAGAATTTTGAAGGCATTGCCGAGGTTGCCCAAATGGCCAGGTCTGTCAGGGTGACCAGGAGGGGCGAGGTGAACAGCATCCCTGTACCTCGAAATTGCTTTCTCAAGGTCACTCAGGTCTCCGAGGCGCTCAAAACGAGCTTTGAAGGCACTGCCGAGGTTGTTCAGATAGCCAGGTTTGTCGCGGTGGCCGTCAAGGGTGAGGTCAACAGCATTCCTAGACCTCGAGATTGCTTGCTCGAGGTCACTCAGTTCCCCGAGGTGGCGGAATCGATACAGTAACGCCACGCCGAGATTGGCTAGCCCTTCAAGGTACCGATAATCTCGGACTGAAGTAGACCGGACGGATGCCTCCAAAACCGAGATTGCTCGTTGGAGGGCGTCTAAATCACCGAATCGTTGGAAGTGGCACAACAACTGGGCACTCAAACTCCGTGGATCCTCATCTGTTAAGCCTGAAGCGGAATCCCGCGCACCGGATGACAGGCTACCCGCCTGAATAGGGCCCATTCTACGTCTTGCATATAGCTGGAGTATGGAAATCGCAGCTTGGTTCTCATGACTCTCTGCAGAGCTGAGGTACACCGCCTCATGCAGCAATGCCTCGGCCTTTGCTGAGTCGACTTCGTTCCGCCTCTTCTGAAATCGCGCGAGATGCACTGCGGCCAGCTTGATCAATGTGGAAGGTCGGTCATGGTGGCCGACGGGACGGGCAGAAAGTGCATTGCAATACAAGGTGAGGGGAATGTCGAGGGGAAGATCACTATTGTTGACCCCAGAGTGAATGAATTTTGCCATCGCCATGTTTGACTGGGCAGCGGCACGACAAGGATGGTCCCGCGGGCAAATATGCAACGCACGCTGAAATTGTTCAATCGAACGCTCGAGATCCCGTTTTCGCCCCTGCCTGCGGTAACACGAGAGAGCGCTGTGGCCTTGGTTTGTCGCATTTTCCAGCTGGTCAAGGGATTCTGTGGTTGACTGTGGACATACAATGATTAACGAGGGTAGTGTTGACACAGGCCGCCTACTTACGCAATGAGGGTCAAGGACCCTCGGCACTGATGGATCTTTGCTCTTGCGCTTCCGCGGTCTGATAGTTACCAAAAGGGATGAACACGGGAATACTACATCACCGTCGTCTGAGAAGAAGGTGAAGGCTGCAACGGTATGAGCGAACAGACCTGTAGGCAATACTCTATCCTACTCACGAACGTGCTTTGCACTGCGGTCCAGTAGTTGTTCCACGGTAATTGTCAACTTTCGCAGCAGCTCCCCATTACCCAACATGGGCTGGAATTCAAAGGATGCATAGATCCCAAGATAAACGGTGGCAGACAGATCAGAAGGACTATAACCTCTGTTATGACTAACGTGGGTGGAAGACGGGAAGCCTCACATTGGGATCGGACCACCCCATTCGACGACATCGTCATTCACTGAGACAGGTATATTTTCGGTCCTCCACTCAAGGCCACTGTGTTGCACTGCGGTGTAAAAGCCCGCAGGGAGTCGTCCAAGACCAATAGCGATATCCGTTGCTCGCATATCTACATTGTCGTCAGCAATGTTTGCCAGTTGTATAGAGAGATAAAGTTTGTACTCGTAATAACTGTTTCATCGTCCTCGTCCACGTGCGTCACAGAACCTGAGGAAGAGGGCCCATGCTGTGGCTGGTCGTCGCCCCCAAGAATTCCCTCGTTCTCTTCAACGCCTTGCTCCTGCCGAGGATGAGAGTGGGAGACGGCAGGTGCCTGTGCATCGTGCTGCGGCATGGGTTAGTTGGTACACTAGAGGCAAGATATGAAACCCACAGTCGGGGTGCTGCATTCGGGTTGTGGTCGTCGTTTGCTTGAACTGCCGGTCATTGTGATTGAGAGCGGGAGGCAGAGATGCAGCAAGGGACGTACCTGAAGTGCCTCTAGTGCATGCCCGAAGTACTCCACAGCAAATGGGGCAGTGTTATTATGACCTTAGCTGTCTCACTTGCAAAGTTAGCTCTTCGAAGAAATGAATAGCTCGATTAAGGATACACATCAACACGTGGGTTTTGCCCTTGCCCCACGGCATCATTTGAGCCAGATAACACAGCGAAACAACACTGTTTCAACGACGGAAGTAGTGGTGATACCTTCTGATCGTAATACAACCAAACAACCGCTCGATCGCTTGTCTGACTCGGAAGGCGAAGGCGTCTACATCTTGACAAAGTCACGAATACTCGACGCGTCAAGGAAATATCGACCTCAGTCATAACAATTTATTACATTCCGAGGTTTTCTCGGTGTCGAATACTCCCCCGTTGCATCTGGCAGTCCGATCGGACATGGCTGGAAAGCAGCCAATTCTAGTTTCGGCGCGTTCTGTCTGCAGGGTCGCCACGTTCGTGTTCAAGGGACCGGTCGCGGCGCAATTTTCTCGACTGGTCTTACAGCGAGTCCAAGTCCGAGCTCAAAAATGACTAGACCTCCCAACTCATCCTCACATGGTCCTCCGATCGCTGAAAACATTGTCATCTCCGCACTTGCGTCCCACATCCCACCCTCGACTCGGCTGCTTGCCTCCATCACGTCGCCGACTTCCTCGGCTTCTTCCCCAAAGCGCGTGCAATCACATACAGTCAAGTGGTGGCTGTCCTGAAGCACCGCTGAAGCAAAATGGGTATTCACCATCGGATATAGGCCTGAAAGAACCCCCCGTTTTCCTGCTCACTGGAGGGAAGCCAGGATGTCGACGTTGGCTACCTGAGGATTTTCTTCGCGACTCGGTCTATCGCCAAGTTGTCCGACATCATGCAGACGTCGCCGTTTTCAAATACGAACGCGCATAATACCAGATTGGGTTTGTTGCCGCTTACACTGCCTCTGTGCTTGTATATACTTTATTCACTCTTGACATTCCTGTCGTGCAGAGGCGGGAGGAGATGTACGCCGCGGTGTAAGGTGCTGTCCTGTGGTCCAAATTGTCTTTGTCCTAACCATGTTTCCTCAATCTATGTACCAAGTATCTATCACCCGAGAAATATACGTAGGCCGTTTTTCCGGCATCTGAGATTTGAGCTACCATCAAACACGATGCGTCATCATAGTTGACTGACACTTGATAAGACTCTACTCGAGAGTGCAAAACGAAGACAATGATACTTTGGTAAGTACTTTCCACAAATCGAGAAAGGGACAGTAATGGAATCAAAAGAGTCGGCGAAGTTTACCTGCCAAATAACACACCCCACGGTTCAAATTAACATCGAGAATGGTTTACCACATGATTTTTCTTGGTCCCAGACCGATCTCCTTGCCCGTGTTGTCCTTCATGGCCCTCACTCCCCAAAATGCAAACTTGTACTTGG
Organism: Boletus sensibilis; assembly: GCA_038092655.1. NCBI lineage: Eukaryota > Fungi > Basidiomycota > Agaricomycetes > Boletales > Boletaceae > Boletus > Boletus sensibilis. The sequence goes on from JBBPQU010000719.1 coordinate 12,105, forward strand.
CTCCATTGCCGTGACCCGCCTTTCGGTACATGCTGTCATAGCACACACTAAAGGAGAAGAAACCTTCAAAGAGCTCCTTCACCGAGCCGTCCTGCTCCTTTGCCCAGACGCGCTTGATTTTGAAAACGCCCTTGGCACTCTTGATACCACAGGCCGGGGATAGTCCGGTATGTCCAACGAGACCCGGCCCTGGGATGCTGTGTTCAGGGGCTTGGAAAGACGATCGCTCAGTGGGGGTGAACGTGAGGGATTTCTTGTACGTGAAGGAATCGAGTGTGATGTCAAATGGGCGTTCGGCCATAGGATCTATTACTGACAAGCTCTCAAACCGACCATGAGGCGGGGCGGACGAGGATGTGTCCTGAGGTGCGAGAAAACAGCGTGCGGTGTAATCATGTTTGGCCTGGGAAGCGAGAATCCTGTCGTATACGGCTGAATACTCGGGTGTTATTGCTCCTGAGGGTAAACATAGTTTGGCGAGGAAGGGCAAATACATCCCATACAAATCGAAGTTGCCAGAGAAGGTCGGGGCATGCGGTGTCACGCTTGGTTGGGGAACACTAACGTGCTGGGGTATTCCTGGTCGGCTTTGCTCGCTTGTCTCTGTCGTTCGGTCGCTTGCGGAAGCCATCACGCGCCCCTTGGATGGCTTGACTGGCGAGGTTGGCATGGAACGTGTCGTGCCTTGCGTTGTGTGAGTAGGCTGTGGTATTTCTGGAGACGGCCGTGTTCGTTTGGTGGGACGGCGCGAGGTTTGCTTGGACGGGATAGTGCTTCCCTGTGCAACAGCCATCTCTGGCGAGAGCTGTCTCTTCAAGCTTCCTGCCGAGGTGGATGCGGATGGACCTGGCTATTGAGACGAAACGGAATTATTACACAAGTCTGGTGAAGAGTAGACTACCGTACTCACCTGCGAGCGGTGCATTTTCATTCAGCGACAATGAAGTGCAGGGGAAAGGAACAAATCACGACGCGTTCCAACTTCTGGTCACGTGAAACAAAAATCAACCACGTTCACGGACCGAAGTCGTCCGGTAGAACTGTGCTTAAGCGCGATCTTCTCTCACCGCGCGGTTAGCAAGATTGAAGACAGTCTGGCTTGAACGTTGGGCAAAACTGAATCCAGGCCGCTTTAGAGCAATCTAGAACGGGCCTAGAGCGCTCTAAAGTGCTCCACATTCCGTTCTGTGTTTAGACCAATCTCAAATACTGGTAACCGCCTTGTGTCTGCGATTTCTAAATTTTCTTCTTTAATCACACTGCAAATACCGCCTCTTCCCCGACACCAGGGGGCTGTGTTACTATCGTAGCCCAACCTGCACTTGGCCCTGTCCATCATAGCTGGTCGCTGCGTCACATCAACTACCGTCAATGTGAGAGATGACGAGGTAAATTCTAGCGCGAACAGCCTCTGCGGCACCCCGCACCGTTCTCCACTCTATGGGCGTTTTGACAGCGGATGATGACCAGGTGGAGCGGCGGATCCCCATCCATGCAAACTCGGAAAAACCTCGGACATCGATATTATTCCGGACGCTTCACGTGTTCTGATATGAGGCCCATAAGAGAGTAGACGAGGGAGGACAGAATATTTCCCCCTTCTTCATCTCTCTCTTCGAGGACGTCGTGACGTGTCCTCACCACAGAAACAAATGTCTCCTTCAGACTTTGCCAATGCAAACGTCGACGAGATCGTCGAACAACTCACCACGGACGAGGCTATCTTGCTGACTGCCGGTGTTGGCTTTTGGCATACACATGAGATACCTCGACTCGGAATACCAGCTATCAAGGTCAGTGCCAACGGTTCTCTCTCTATTGATGTTCTCACCTTTCTCCCCTAGGTCAGCGATGGCCCAAATGGCAAGTCTATCATCTTGTCATATTCTACTTAGCACTAAGCTATATACAGGCATCAGAGGAAACCATTTCTTCATGAGCACCCCTGCAAAGTGTCTCCCTTCAGCAACTGCGCTTGGCGCAACTTGGGACACAGAGCTTATCGAGCAAGCTGGATTCAAGCTTCTGGCAGGCGAAGCCAAACTCAGGGCTGCTCCTGTTATTCTTGCCCCAACTTGTAACATACAAAGGGTATGGCTATCCCAAATTTATCTTCCTTACACCAACTCATGCGCATTATCAATACAGAACCCTCTTGGAGGACGGGTAAGCTTCCCAGAGAGGTTATTGTCGGATATATGCTAACATGCGACAGGCTTTCGAAAGTTTTTCGGAAGACCCCGTACTTTCTGGACTCATTGCCGCTGCCTACGTGAAAGGTGTTCAGAAAAATGGTATTGGAACCGCTATCAAGCACTTTGTGTATGTCTTCCCATATTCTTGGCTCCTATAAACCGGCTCATTTCCAATCCCAGCTGCAATGACAAGGAGAACGATCGAATGGCTTACGACAGTATACTCAGCGAACGTGCTCTCCGTGAGATTTACCTCATGCCATTCATGCTTGCCCAAAAGCATGCTAAACCTTGGAGCTTTATGACCGCGTGAGTGTTCCTGGGGGCGTCGTTTTTTGTCCACCGACCGCTCTTGTTCGTATTCTCAGCTATAACCGTGTCAATGGCACCCACGCATCCGAGAATCGTCACCTACTCCAAGACATCCTTCGAAATGAATGGAAATTCGATGGGGTAATCATGAGTGATTGGTATGCATGGATTGATCTCTCCTGAGGAAGATAATGTTCATTCAGCAAAAATTGTTCTCTAGGTTTGGGGTTTACAGCATTGACCTCAGCATAAATGCTGGTCTGGACCTCGAGATGCCGGGAACAAACAAATGGCGGACGCTTGATCTTATGAACCGATCGATTGTATCCCGGAAACTCATGGTTCGGACCATTAAAGAACGCGCGAGAAAGGTGGTCGAATTAGCTAAACGAGTCGCTCAAGAATCTCCAGAAGTAAGTTCTCCAACCCACATCATATATAGCGTGTACTAATGTCTCCTTCAGATCCTGGACGGAGATGGCATTGAACGAACTGTGGAGAGTGAAGAAGACAAAGCTCTCATGCGCAAGCTCGCGGCGGAATCCATTGTCCTCTTGAAGAACGACAATAATCTCTTACCTCTTCAACCTCAAAAGTTGAAAAAGATCGCGATTGTTGGTGGCAACGCACAAGCTGTCGTGTTGTCTGGTGGTGGTTCTGCCGCCTTGAAACCTTCCTACTTTATCTCCCCATATCAGGGTATTGTCAGTGCACTTCCATCAAATGTCGAGATTACTTTTAGCGAGGGCGCTAGTAGTACGTCGGTTTTCGATTTCCGAGAAAACTAGCTGACCATTGCATTAGCATACATGGAGATGCCCACTCTTGACTTCGACCTCACGACACCATCCGGAGAGCACGGATGGATCGGTTCTTGGTACGCGCATGAAACCGACGAAAGTATGGTTGCCCTGAGCAAGCCCTACGAAACACGACTTGTGGACGAGACCCGCATCTTCATCAGTACCTCCGCACCAAAGGGTATTACCCGCAGGTGGACCATGAAACTTGAAGGCCAGCTGAAGCCCAGAGCCCGCGACTGCACGTTCGAGTTTGG
>JBBPQU010000720.1:0-15651 GCA_038092655.1 Boletus sensibilis
GNGGGACTTGGACTTGGTTGAGCACTGGCGCAGTGGGGGTGGGGGTGTGGGTTGGGGTCGGGACTTGGACTGGGACTGGGAGAGGGGGAGTAGCGTACCCCGGAGCAGGTGCGTAGGCTGGGTTAGGCGCGTACCCCGGAGCCGAGTTCGGCGCGTATCCCTGAGGGGCGGGATAGTCTGTGGAACACGCGTCGTAAGCCAACGCGTTGACGACGCGAAAGGAGAAGGAGAGGGAGACTTACGACTACCAGAACCATGATTGTATGTGTACATCTTCTCTAAATCCGACGACTTTTGACTGAATCAACTGCTGCAGAACTGGATGGTTGATTGAAAGGGCGGTCTTTATATACCTCTGGATCGTCCTGCGGTTTGCTCGCGTGGACGAGGGCATTGGATGGGACAAGTGGTATGGATATTGGACGCTAGGCGTTGGATGTTGTGGACCGCGCTTTCCGCTTCCGCTGTTACGAAAGTTTAATTAATTTGATGAAAAAAAGGTGGCCTCGTTGTGCGTTCGTGGTTTCCGATTTCCTGTTGGACGAGGAGAGCTATGGCGTCTATACCGAGGGACAATAGAGACGCGTGGTGGGATCAGAGTCGAATAGGTGAATGGGATTACTACGATCCAACCGTGTTGGACGCTTCTGTGACATGGGTCGAGGTGTGGACATGGACATGCCTGTGGACAAAAACAATGATGAGGACAATGACGAGATAATGACGAGGACAATGCCCTGAGGAGTGGAGTCCGAGTGGACGAGACCAACCGGGGAGATGAGCCCGCGAACCGATGGTCGGTTCACTGGAGTGATCTCGCGCATCTCTGGCCGATCGGTCCGAGTCCCAACCTTGGCCCAGGCTGCCCGTCCCTTGGCGCGTCCTGGAAGCGAGCGTCTACGGACTCCGATCGGAAGTGGTCATGCGCACTTGACTCGTTGGAAGCACTGCCATCCGTCAGAAGAAATGGGCGCTCCGCCTTACCCTCGTGAGGCGAATCGTACGCAGCCCGGGGGCCGATGACTGGATACCTTACCATGCTGTGTTATCGTTCATTTCACGTCGAGCGCCGCGTGTCCTCGACACTGGATGGGGATTGCTGCAGAAGACGCGACTGGCAGGGTGGCAAGAGATAGGGATGTTCGAGTGATAGGATCATCAGATGACCCGTGTTTATATGAATGAACGGACATCATTCGAACACGCGTATGGTCTTGGAGAGTTGCTTTGCAAATGGCACCTGTGATCGAGCGAGGGCGTTGGGCGTTATCAGGATATGAAGTGAATTTGGAGGGAGGTTGGCCCTGGTTGGGTTAGTGCTGTGTCGCGGTGTCCGTGTTCGCACGTCAATTAGAGATCTTGGGGAGCTCACTTCAGTGACTTTCCGTTAGAAACCCTGTAACCGATGTCTACCATTTCCACAAGCTCAGGTAGGGGCAGGACTCGGTGAGAAAAAAGTCAGCTTGACAGGATCGATAAGAGAGACGATGATCTGTCCTAACCAACCCCCAACTCCAACTCCGACTCCCCGTCCATCCCCGCACAACTGCCAAGATCAAGTTCGAATCGAACACCCATGTCTTGTCAGTGTATCCCACTCGACGCCTTCGCGACGTCGTTTGGTCAGACGACCGGTGAGCGCTGCCGCTGTCTCTCTCGCTTAACCATTCCGTCTTACTTTGCCTTAGAACTCTCGAGCGTAGCGCTCGGTGGCAAGATCATCAACGTCTCTGACGAGTTCTTCGCCGCAGCGTCCCATCTCCTCCTCGTCGAGGTAAGGTCCCCCCATACCCATCATCTCCAATCGCGGCTCGATCTATTGAATCCCGATCTGTTTGAATCGACTCATCGTCACATAGCCCGCACTGAGTCTGAAAGGCCAATTCGGACCGAACGGCGCATTGTATAGTGGATGGGAGTCGAGGAGGCATAATCCGACGTTTGATTGGTACGTTCGCGTTTTGGCCGCCCGGCGTCGCGTTCGCAAACAACAATGATACAGGTGCATCATCCGCCTTGGAACGACGGGCACGATCGTAGGCTTTGACATTGACACGTCTCATTTCAATGGTGGGCTCCCGTGTCCTCTCTCTCTCTCGCGCGCGCGGGGACTCACATCGTCGATGTACATCATAGGCAACGAAGCGCCCCAAGTCTCAGTCGACGCGCTCCTCGCACCTGATTCCGAGTCCGATCCGGACCTCACCAATGCAACGGTACGCACACCATCGCGTTCTCCATAACATCTCCCTCATCACCGAGAACGATTGCGTCCGTCCTCTCCCAGTGGACAGAGATCCTCCCGAAAGTCCCACTCGGACCCTCCTCCCGACACCTCTTCAAGATCCCCAACACTACGCGGTTCAATCACGTCAAACTTAATATGTATCCTGATGGCGGTATCGTGAGCACACACCAACGGTCATTCCGAGTAGGTGATACGAACGATGTTATTGTAGGCACGCTTCAGGGTCTATGGCCATGTTGCGCCCGTTCAACCGGCCGACGACGCAGTACCGTTTGATCTGGCCCATGTCTTTGCAGGCGGACGGGTCGTGTATACGTCTGACCAACATTTCGGGGTGGGTTCGAATTTGATCTTACCAGGACGAGGTAAGGATGGGGTTTGTTGGTTCAGTCGTGTTCTGTTCGGTGAATCGCGTTGCAGGCAAGGATATGGGTGACGGATGGGAGACCAAGCGAAGTAGGCAGGAGGGACACAAAGACAGGGTCATCATTCGATTGTGAGTGTCCTCTCGCTCGCATTTCCTGACTGACTGACCGATCATGCCTATCCTATGTTATCTCATGTGCTCACAGGGGTGCCCCTGGGAGGCTACAGGTCGCCGAGATCGACACGGCCCATTTCAAGGGCAACTTCCCAGAAAGCTGTGAGTTACATGGATGCAATACGACAGAGGAGGATGTTCCGTGTGGTGACAGCGAACTATGGATCCCCATTTTATCTCGGGTGAAGTTAGGGCCGCATCGGAGGCATTTCTTCCAACTGGATGCGAACGCGGCGGATATGTTTAATCACGTGAAGGTGACAATCTATCCTGATGGGGGGATCAAACGGGTGAGGATCATTGGTACAAGGGGGGTGACGGGTCAGGCCGCGGTTGCAATTGTATCAGGTGAAGGTCTCGTGGATACGGAGGAACCGTCTGCACAGGGCGTGGGGAATACCGCCCATGCTGTAACCAAGGCCAGAGTTATCCCGGTTCTACCACTGACACACGAAGCGTTTGCGCCATATGGACAGGTCATTCAAGCGTACGGCGATCATGCGGCTGCACCGCGAGGTACCAAGATCACTCCCGCCAACGGTGGTACTGCAAGTAAATTCCACAAGCTTTCGCTATTGCGGGCGTCGTATCCGGATGGTGCTGGCGCAACGTCAGGGCTGTCTGTGTACCGTTGTCAGCCTGTGACGGTCGAGAACGGACGGGTGAGGCTGGGTGTGTTGGAGCGGCATCCGTATACGAATCAGGCGTTTGTGCCCATGGGAGGAGGGGGTGTCGAGGGGGACGAAACGATCCGGGAACCGGGGAGAAGATATTTGGTGGTGGTGGCGTTGAATGGGGGGGATGACAGGCCGGATTTAGGGACGGTGAGGGCGTTCGTGGCGAGTGCGGGACAGGGAGTGGTGTATGATACGGGTCTTTGGCGTAAGTGTCTCGTCGTTGCTCGGTCGTTGGTTCGCTCACGGATCTCGACAGACCAACCGATGACGGTGTTGGACAAGGCATGTTCCCTCTTTCCCTTCTGTACTACTACTGCTCATGGACGTTTGACTAGCCGATGGACTTTACGTGCGTAGAGACGCAGATTGGGAACGGCGACAAGGCTGATTGTGAGGTGGTCGAGTTGGACGAGGAGAAGGGGACGATTGAGCTGCAGATACCCTACTAAGTGACGAGCGTCGGAGTTTGAAACGAAGTGGAAGAGCCTCCTCGAGTTTGACTTTGCGCAGAGTTGACTTTGACTGCGCTTCTCTCTTGTCTTTATGCCATGATGGAATCCAGAAAACGTCCCTTTGCAGACGACGGTGAGCTCACAACACAACCAAAAAAACGAGTCGTCACTTCCCCCGGCGTCGGCCCAAGTCCCCACTCCATTGCCAACGGCACATCCGACGCCGTCCCAGACCCCACGGCGGACGACCAGCTCGAGGTGGGCACACCCCGCGTCGACGTCTCCTTCGTAGTCACACTTCCTCTCTTTTTTTTCTATATTTTCTTTATGGGTATAGCTTTTCCGCAAGGATGCCTTGTTCCGTAGGATGCGCCATTATGCACGAGAGAACGAGAAAAGTCAGGCGCGTATCGCACAGTTGGAGCAACGCAAGAGTACGTGTGAGGCGGGCTTGGTCGCGATCGCGGCGTGTTGGGAACAGGTGAGGCTTTTTGGGTTGTCGGATACATGTGACGCAACGGGTCGTTGACAGACGATTTTGTCCTAGTTGGTAGACACGATACGGACGCTCACGGCGCAGGACGACATGCCCAATCTCGTCGTCGAGACTAAAGGTGCGTCCTTTATATTTCCTTGGGATCGAGCATATGGGTCAGGCGTGTCTCATGAGCGCCCTTGATCGTCCACGCAGACTTGTTCGATCTCTCGCAGCACGTATCGGCCGACTCGAGTCTGAAAACAGCGCTCGAGCAGAACATGCACGCGACACAACGCCTCGTGACGAGTTTCCTCAAGGCACGACCGGCGGTCGGTCACGATGCGACGTATCAGCGCTGTCAAATGGCGCAGACCGAGGTGCGTGCTAGATCGTCTGGGCTGTGTTTGCATGTCCACTTAGAGGTGTAGTGTACGGCACTGCGTTCCGAGGTGGCGGCGATGCGGAAGCGGTTGGAAGAGGTCGAGGCGGATAGGGCGCGATGTCAGGAGGAGCTCTCGGCTGCGGAGATCCGGATTGATAGGTTGAAGAGCAGTACTGTGACTGCTATGCAGGTGCAGTCGTCGGCGTTGCCCAAGGAAGAATCTGCGATGGAGGACGTTCAGCTGGGGAGTGGATCACCTCAGGCCCATTCGGATTTATCACCGGTGCGTATGACATGAATGCGATGGTCTGTTACTTACGGATGGTCTAGCATCCTCAGCTGAATGGACACGATCACCTTCCACTAGGAGAATCGGAGGAACTTCGGGATGCCTTGAAAAGCAAGGACGAACGAATCTCGACGCTGGAGGCTGAGAACAACCGTCTGACAGAAGAAGTCACTCGTCTGAAAATCGAGGTATGGACGTCATCGCTGGTTTCGTTCCTTATTTATCATTCATTCTTAGGTGAGAGCGCCACCGGTAGAGGTCATCAACGAAACCCCGCATTACAGGCTTTTATTCGACCACGCATCGCATCTGGAGAGCGCGCTGACCGAAACAACGCAGGAGATGACACAGCTCAACGAGACGCTCGATCAACTCCGGGCGTCACGAAAAGAGTTTGAGGAAGAAATCCAAGTCCGTCGTCGAAAACGTTGCACTGTCAACTATTCTCACATCACGTAGGTTGCAGCACAGCAAGCGACGCAAGAGCTCAAGACGCTCTTGTCGAAACGGGACGCAGACAACCTTCGAGTCCGGGAACTGCGTGACCAGTTTGGAGCTGAATTGTCTGAACGGAAAGCTAGGGATTCGGTCAAGCTTCAGTCTATACATGAGCTGAAGGAACTCGCGGAGTCAAGGTCGGAGCGGATATCGCAGTTGCAGTCAGAAGTTGCGCGACATAAAGCGAGGTTGGCGGCGCTGTCCGGAGACGAGGACCTCATGAAGTACTTTTTCGAGGGCAAGTTTGAGGACCTCGACTACGTGCGCGACCTGAAGCGGAAGCTGGAGTGAGCGACCTTTTCAGCTTTTACTTGGCTTGCCGGGCTGACGTTGATTAGTGAGGCTGAAGCCAAGTCTGCGGCGCTTGAACAAGCCTTGTCCACGTTAAACACGGATCATCCCGACGTCGCGCAACATATCACGGCCGAAACGACCGCTCGCGAGGAGCTTGCAAGGACATCGAAAGAGTTGGCGCGCTACCGGTCCATATTCGGCGAATCCTCCGCACCGGAAACGCGTAGCCTTTCCCAGCAACTTGAGACAAAGGAGGGCGAACTACAAAAGTTGCGGTTACTCACGGAACAGCAAGCGCAAGCGGAGACGTCCCTGTTCGCGGAGATCGATCGATTGTCTTCTCTCTGGGAAGGTTTGGACCAACAGGTGAAAAAGAAGGTGTTTGACCTGGGTGCGTTTGAGGAAAAGTTGCAAAAGACGGCCCACGAGGTATGTGTTTTCTCGTATGAGCGGACGATGGAGGGAGCTGACGGCGCGATGGCGTGACACAGAAAGCCAAGGCGGAAAACAAGTACTTTGCTGCGATGCGCGAAAAGGAGATGGGCGAATCGGAGCGAAAGGGGATGGCACGTCAGCTTGAGAAACAGGGCAAGGCCGTCGAACGTGCTGCAGAGGTCGAGAAACAGCTGAGTGGCCAAGTCGTTCGTCTTTTTTTGTTTCTATTCTGTATTATTCTATTGAAACAGTCGTGATTCTCTTTTTGTAAAAGGCGGACCTCGAGAAGATGAACGTCTTCAGCCGGAGGGCGATCGATAATGCAGACAAGCGGATCAGGACGCTCGAAGTAGATGTTCCGAAATGGCAAATGCTGGTGGAAGCGGAGAAGAAACGCGTGGCAGAGGTACGCCGGCTCACATTCTACCCTTCCAGGCTGGAACTTCTGCTGGTCGCTCACTTGACCGATGCGATGTCTGCAGGCCTGTGCTTTCGCGAGCGAACGGGGTGTCTACATGCGTAGGCTAGAGTCGTCGTTGAGAGCTGCTGAGGAAGAGATCTCGCGGACAAGAAAGGAAGCTGAGAAGAAGATCAAGAAGATGAGTTCGGCTGTTGCCCCCGCGAGCGCGCGGGAGGAAGCGCTCGCTCAGGAAAACGAAGGACTTTGGGTGGGCACCCCGTCCCGTGTGGGAATTGTAAACGATTGACTTTTTTAACTCTTTCTAGAAAATCGTGAAATGCACGACGTGCAAACAAGGAATGCGTGAAGTCGTGTTGACGAAATGCATGCACAGTACGTTGCGTTTTCGATTCTCTTTGCGGCTCACTGGGACTTATACTCGCGCTAGCGTTTTGCAAGCCGTGCGTGGACACGCGTATCTCGACGCGTCAACGGCGGTGTCCGAATTGTAATCTGGCGTTTGCTCAAAGCGAAGTGCAGACGGTTTATTTCCAATGAACCGTTGGACGAGTCGGGTGGGTTTGAAGCCAGTCCGTCGGGCGGGTCGTTTGGATTCTCCTTTAAGCACTTTCTCCCCCCCTTTCCCTTTGTTCCCCACCACCTCTCCCGCTTTCGTTCTTTGAGAAATTAATGTTCTCGCCTTTTAATGCCGACCGTGTGTTTTCGATTTTCGACGTGGAAGAGGGGGGGACGAGCGAATAGAGGTAGATGTTGACCAATGCACGGACTGACCCTTTTTTTCGTAAAGGATGTATTTGTAGTCTCTAGTCCCCACTCTTTTTTCTACTTTCCTACGTTACCTTTTCTTTCCGTTCTCTGTTTTTTTATATGTTTTTTATGAGATTGTGGATGGATGATGGAAAGTCATGTGCGAGTGTCTGGGTGAGTCACGATGGGAAACATTGTCCATGCGCTTTCAAAAGTGGTCAAAGTACTGGCCCGAGTTACAATGAATTCGGATGTCATGCTGGATGCATGCATTATGCATAATGACACGCTGGTGATGGCGCTCCCCCGAAATCGTCAAGCACTGAACACGCTCCTCACTTTGCGAAGCGGACGTGAGATATCTTGAACATGCCCCTGGCTGGCAGTCTGACATTACGAATGTAACATACTTAGAAACCGACCTTATCCACGGCATCATTGACATCCGAATTTGGATTGGGTGATAGCATTGTTCCCCACGGGACCACAGTGTGGCCCGAAGTCGGAAAGTGGGTGGTGATCATTCGAGCGTCTTGCCGTTCAACGAGCTTCAAGCTTCATTCCTCGCCTTCACAAATCACTTTGACTCTCCATCGTACTTGTCTTCACGCATATCCTTCTCCAGAATGTCAACAGAAAACACGAGGGATTTCGAAAACGTTCGAGAGAAATTCGGCCGTTTCAGGATCCTTATCGTCGGGTGAGCGAACGCTGGCAAGACGACCATCCTCCAGGGGATCTGTAACTCTACCGAAAACCCGGAAATCTACGACGGTCATGGGAACAAGGTATGGATCCAAGTTGATGTATCCTGTTGTGTGTTATGCTAAGCCGCGCGATTAGATCGATCCGTCACAAGTCGAGGGATCCATGGGGGTGGGTATTGCTACGTGTTGGGACATGATCCAAGTTATAATTAACCATCCTTAGCGCGGAATGCACAACATCGAGAACGAAGTGATTTTCCGGAGCAACAATGAATTCGTCTTTCATGATTCGCAGGGCTTCGAAGCTGGTCGCGAAGACGAATTCCTGAAGATGAAGCAATTTATTGCAGATCGTGCAAAGACCAATTTTCTCAAGCAGCGCATTCACGCGATATGGTAACGGGCAAAGCTGTGTTACTGTATGTTGATCAATGCGTTTTGCCGGACAGGTACTGCATTCCAATGGATAAGCTTGATCGAGCAATCCAACGGGCTGAGGAAATGTTCTTTGGAGAATGCGACCCTAGAAATGGTAAGCTCATGTTCATTATGGTCTTCTTGAGCTCATGATCTGGTCAGTTCCTGTTGTAGTGTTGTTCACCAAATTTGATGCACTGGTGCCTGTAGCAATGGGAAAACTAGGAGCTACAGATCGACAGCTGCCATTACAGGAGCAGCTTCCAAAGGCCAAGTCACTCATTGAAGGAATTTTCAATAGAGCTGATGTATGGGGTTGCCTTTCTCACATGAAACATGCCCCAAAGTCATGTGTCCAGATTGGAGGTTTGTATTATGTTTTCTCATACATACACATACTGGGTTGTGCTATTCACCCATATCCTAGGCATGCATAAGTCTAATGAAGGGTGTAACAGTCTTCTGGAAAATACTGCAACTGTCCTAAATGAAAAAGCATTACAAATGTTGCTAGTTTCAGCCCAGGAAATAAACATAGCACTTTGTGTGAAATATGCAGTTCAAGAGTGAGTTATCATCCAAGAGCACACATTTTTTAAAGCTTAACAATGTTATTTGAATGAAGGGTAATACTTGTGGTGGATCGGGTGCACAACTCTGCACTTCCCATACAAAATGTGGACAACATACTTGAGGGATATGCATTTTGTTTTCACATTTGCAGGTAAAGTAGTGTCTTATCCTTAAAAAATTGATGCCATATTGGTTCATATGTCTTTATTGTTGATTTCCTGATTATCATAGAGAGTGAGTTGTACATTCTGGCATATTGATAACATTGATCATGCTGATGATCCCATGTCATTTCTTTATCCTGCTTTGACAATCACAGAATGTGAGTTATACTGTTTGGCATGTTGGTGACAGTGATTATACTGATGATTCCATGTCCATTCATCATCCTGCTTTGGAAATCACAGAATGTGAGTTATACCTTTTGGTATGTTGGTGACAGTGATTATACTAATGGTCCCATGTCAATTCTTCTTTCTGCTCTGGCAATCATAGTGGGTGAGTTGTACATTCTGGCATGTTGGTATCAGTGATCATGCCAATGATCCCATGTTGATTCTTCATCCTGCTCTGAAATCACAGGAGGTGAGTTGTGCATTCTGGTATGTCAGTGACAGTGATCATGCTAAGGAACCCATGTCCATTCTTCTTTCTGCTCTGGAAATCATAGTTGGTGAGTTGTGCATTGTGGCATGTTGGTAACAGTAATCATGCTGATGATCTCCTGTTCATTCATCATCCTGCTTTGGGAATCATAGGGGGTGAGTTGTGCATTCTGGCATGTTAGTAATAGTGGTCATGCTAATGGTTCCATGTCTGTTCTTCTTTCTGCTCTCTGCTCTGGCAATTGTAGTGGGTGAGTTGTACATTCTGACATGTTGGTGACAGTGATTATGCTGATGATTTCATGTTCATTCTTCATCCTGCTCTGAAATCATAGGAGGTGAGCTGCACATTTGACATGTCAGTGATAGACTGATAGTGATCATGCTAATGATCCCATGTCAATTCTTCATCCTACTCTGAAATCATAGAAGGTCAGTGCATTCTGGCATATCAATGATAGTGATCATGCTAATGATTCCATGTCCATTCCTCTTTCTGCTTTGGCAAACATAGGTGGTGAGTTGTACATTATGGTGTGTTGGTGACAGTGACCATCCTAATGATTCTATGCCCATTTTTCATCCTACTCTGGAAATTGTTATGCTCGACCCGGGTAGGACTGAACGTAGCCCTTAAAGGACAAGGGAGGTCTAGGGTGAAGGGTTATCCTTGGACATGTAAGCATACACAAGGCGAAGTGAGTCATCCTGCAGTGGAGTCCCGAGACGATGACAAGGGGACCGGGCGTTGATGTGACCGGGTCAAGGGTTCAAGGAATCCGCTGGGCACAGAGTGCAATGACAGCGGCAAGGAGACCAGACACAGGGGCTCAATAGCTCACCTGACTGGGTCGAAGGTTCAAGGGGACCGGAGAAGTATCTGGGTCAAAGGGTAAGAGCCGAGGGACGAGTGAAGGTGAGGAACTGAGTAGATTGCCTTAGCGATGTACCAATGTATGAGGTAGATAAGGGAGGTCTAAGCTAAGGGATCGACTATGGGAAGTCGCGTATTTATATGTAGAGGTCCGGAGCATGGACCATGTGAAACGAATACTAAAAGTGGAAGGGGAATAGTGATGACGCCTCGTACGATAAACAGGAGCCAATAAGAAGGCGACACATCATTAGTATTACAAAGGAAGAAGATGGCGTCATCATGGTGCAATGACTGCGGAGTCATGTGTGAAACAGCGTCTGCCGGATGGAAGAAGTCACGTGATGACAAGGAAAGAAAGAATGCATACGAGGCGGGAGTCAAATGGACGACTCGTAAGAATACAACACAAGGTTAAAGAAAAGAAAAGAGTACTTGGAAGAATTGTAACATTACCCCCCTCTTATCGTCGAAGTGCCACAGAGACATCTTCATGGGGAGCCCGTGATGTTGGCCCATGCTTCCGCATCATAGGGGTCGTTATCGACATAGACATTGTCGAAAGGGTCATCTGTGCGAGGCGCAGGGACAGGGAGAGGACGAGAGCATTGAGATGGGTGACGACACTGGTGGGAGCGCTGGGAATCGGTGGTGGTGGGCATGCAGGAGCGACAGGAACGAAAGGAGCCATGGGATGATGAGGAGGATGACAAGGGTTGGGAGTTCTGACAATGGGGGCGCCAGGGACAAACATCGGCATGGTGACCAGGGGCCATGTGATGACAGATAGAGCAGCAAAAGTGTGGGCAGTAAGCCTGGTTATGGCCGGATGCAACACGCTGACAGTAGGGACAAGAGTAGACGGGGCAGTCCCGTTTCATGTGTCCAAGGTGTCTGCATTGAAAGCACGCTTGTGAGTAGCGAGGATGGGAAGGAGGGAGAGGGTTACTCCCGTAAGCTTGTGCCTCAGTGTGTTTGAGAGCCGCGAGAGAGGTTTCATCGAGTGGGGAGGAGGATGCAGAGGGGGTTTTTGGTTCGCATTCTAGGAACATGGGATCAATGGTTTCCTCGGGGAAGGGGTTAACCTCCGAAGGGGGAGGGGTCAGCATCTGCTCGGGAGAGAGAGCACGGGGAATAGGGAGATGGTGTCCTATGTGAAGGGCGGTGGTGTGGTCAGCTAGTTGTTGCCGAGCGTTCAGTACCTCAGCAAGGTCCTGAGTTAGAGGACGAGTACGACAGGCGAGATCAAGGAGATATCAATCAGTGTCGATGAGGAACTCGAGCATATTGAGTTGGTACATGGCAATAAAAAGCTGGGCTTGGACATCTCGGGCGTCGTCAAGGACAAGGTGGTTGATGAACTCCTGCTCTGCTTGGGCTACAGGACGTCCCAAGTGAGTGAGGATAGTCTTGTTTTGGAGGAAGGCGTGGTAGAGCGCATGAAGAGGGGATCCGACATCGAGGTAGTGGTCGATGTGGGTAGTGATGCAGGGGTTTCATAGTTGTTGTGTGAGCATGACGATCTCTTCCCCATTGGGGTGGTTGTCGTGGAGGTGAGAGGCGAAGATGGGGACATCTACGGAGATGATAGGGTCTGGGCAAGTAAGGATAGAAATCGGAGTATAAAGATTTGGAGCAACAATAGGATATTGCTCAACAAGGTGCAGGTGGGGTGTAATATCCAGGGATGCAAGAGTGGGAGAACTTCCATTGTCAAGATTGAGAGGAGGCGGGGAAGGCGCATGAAGACTAAGAGGAGGTGATAGAGAATGACAAGGATAATCATTGAGGGTGGCGTTGTCTTCGACGGGGGAGACATGTTGGAGTGGAGTGGACGGAGTGATGGAAGAGACTGTGGAGATCGAGCTGGGAGTGTGGAGATCAATGGACATAGCGGTTGGGATTCAAGAGTGGTTGGAGGAAAAGACGGTGGGGTGTAGCTTCTTATATGCCTTCAAGGCGGAGCTAGCATTTTTCAAATCCCATTCAGGGACCCATGAGTCATCTTCCGCAGTATATCCCTTCCAGCGGATCAGGAAGGAGCAGGATCAGGGAGTTCCGCGGTGGTGTAAGATCTGGTCAATTTCATATTCCTCCTCACCTGCAACCAGATCAGGTGGAGGCTTCGGGAAGTTCCGTCTGTGGACAGGGTTCTCGCAGTAGGGGGTTAGAAGAGAAGCATGAAAGATGGGATGGATCTTCTATGTGGCAGGGAGTTGGAGTTTGTACGTGATTGGCAATGAGGCCTTCGTAATGGTGAAGGGTCCTTTGCGTTTCAGGGTGAACTTCGGATTGACGATGGAGTGTTTCAGGTTTCAGGCTTCGAGCCAAACCTTGTCTCTGTTTTGGAAAGGGGTGAATTTCTGACAAGTGCGAGCGGCCATAGTTTGGCGGGCAAGTTCATGGGACGCGAGGGCTTCACTTCGAGCGGCGTTCAGTGTTTTCATGCGGGTTTCTATGGCAGGGAGTGAGGATTCGGTGATAACCGAAGGTAGGGCATGGGGTTCATATCCCATCATGAGATAGAACGGGAATTGGCCGGTGATGGAGTGAGGGCGGTGGTTGTGGGCGAATTCCACATGGGAGATGTTGTCGGCCCAGGAACCGGGGTTATTTCCGCAGAAGATACAGAGGTATGTCTTGATTTCCTGGTTGACACGTTCAGTTTCGCCATCGGTCTGAGGATGATACACCGTGGAGAGGGAGAGGTCGTAGTTTAAGACGTGTCCGAGTTCCTTAGCGAAGGTGGAGGCAAATTGAGGGCCATGGTTGGAGATGACTTTGTCATAAAGTCCGAAACGAGTGAAGACTTTGTGGAAAAAGAGGGATGCTACTCCCTCGGCGGTGATAGTTTTCTTCGTGGGGCAAAGAATCACCCCCTTAGTAAGCCCATGGTCAACCACGACCAGAAGGGTATCGAAGGAAGAAGATTTGGGCAGATCCATGATGAGATCACATGAGATCTGCTGGAACGGGCGAGTGGCGGAGGATTTAATGGGTGTGAGAGGAGTGATTGTGGGGTGAGTGTTTGATTTGTTTTGCTGGCAGGTGGCACAGCCTTCGACATAGCGGCGGACATAGGTAGCAAGTCCAGGCCACCAGAACTCAGCAGAGACAAGTTAGCGGATTTTCAAGAAGCCAGGGTGACCGGCGGTCGCATGATCGTGGCAGCATTGGAGGATAGAGCGGCATAAGTCCCCGGAATCCAGAATGTATATGCGGCCCTTGTACATGAGTATGTCGCTCTCTATTTGCCAGTCGGAGAGATGGGAGTGAAAGGCGAGGGGAATGTCTTCATTCATTGATTGAAGACACTGGAGACAGATGGGATCACCCTTAGAGGCAAGAGAGATCTTGTCAGCGAGGGCGGTGTCGATAGCGTGGACAAAGATTGCGGGAGGGAGGAGCATGACCACCTGGTTATTGGGGTCAGAACAGGGGAAGTGGTCACAGCACCAAGAGAGGGCATCTGGATCCAAGAGTTGGGAACCGGGCACATGGATCATCTTGAGATTGAAGTCTGCAAGATCAAGGAGCCAACGGGCTTGGTGGCGGTTGAGGGTCTGCAGGGATCGGAAGAATGTCAGGTTCTTATGATCGGTAAAGACCTGAACAGGGAATTGGGAGCCATGGAGGTAATGTCTCCAGGATTTCAAGGCGCAAATGACAGCGAGGAGTTTGCGGTCATAGATGTCATAGTTCCACTCGGCGGCAGCGAGGGATTGCGAGAGGTAAGAGCAGGGATGCCAATCTCCATTGGAGTTGGCTTGCAGAAGGATTCCTCCGGTGGCGTTCTGTGAGGCGTCGGTGGCTATGGCAAAGGGGGTGGCAAGATCCGGCATACGGAGTACTGGTTCGGCGAGGAAGAGCTTCTTGAGAGAAGCAAAGGTGTCCTGGCAGATGGAAGTCCATGCCTAGGGGAGGTTTTTCTTTGTGAGATCAATGAGGGGTCGTGCGACGGTGGAGTAGTCCGGAATGAACCAGTGATAGAAGTTGGCAAAGCCAAGGAAGGATCGAACCTCCTTGACAGTCGTGGGAGTGGGCCAGGAGGAAATCCCTTCGAGTTTAACGGGGTCCATGGTGAGTTCGCCAGGTTTGACGACAAGTCCTAGATATTTGACTTTGTCAGTGGCAAACTTACACTTCTCGAGTTTGAGGTGTAAGTCTAGCTCCATCATGTGCTGGAGGATGCACTTTGTATGTTCTTCGTGGGTTTTCTCGTCTGGCGAGAAGATCAGGAGGTCGTCCATATAGATGACGAGCCATCCTTCAGTGATCATGTTGCGGAAGAAGTCATTCATGAACCACTGGAATGTAGCGGGTGAGTTACATAGTCTGAAGAACATCACCGTGGGTTCAAAGAGACCCTTGTGAGTGATGAACGCGGCCTTCCATTGATGGCTGTCTTTGACACAGATGTTGTTGTATCCCCATTGGACATCAAACTTTGTGAAGACTTTGGCATCCTTCAGTTTGTCCATGAGGTCGGAGATGAGTGGGAGGGGGTAGGCGTCTCGAACAGTATGTTTGTTGACATATCGGTAGTCTTGACAAGGACGAAGTCCGCCGTCCTTCTTTTTGACAAAGAAGAAGGGAGAGGCTTGAGGGGAGTTCAATGGTCGGATCTTCCCAGTGGCGAGGTTCTCATCAAGGAAGGCTTCAGTGGCAGTTCGTTCTTCTGGGGTGAGGGGGTAAAGTTTCCCAATCTTCAGAACAAAGCCTTCTTTGAGGTTGATCTCGTGGTCGTAGGGTTGTGAGGGAGGAACGTGGTCGGTTGCTTCCTTAGAGAAGACCGAAGCAAATTTGGCATAAGCTGAGGGGAGAACTATCTTGGGTTTGTCTTTGTCAGTAGAGATGGCAAGCTCCATGGCTTGTGTGAGTCTAGCGATTCGAGTGGACCCTAGAGGGGCGTAGTGAGATCCGAACCTGATAGTCCGGTATAGGGCACGATTACCGAGGGTGCAGTCGATGAATTGGTTCTCTTCTTCCCATCTGTTGTAGGAGAAGAGTTTT
>JBBPQU010000721.1:0-15605 GCA_038092655.1 Boletus sensibilis
CACAGATGCAACCCTAGGTGTTCTCGAAAACCTTCCGCTCAATTTTGGTGCTGGAGAAGTTTGCCTTCAAGTTCAAGTCCTTGCCAGGGCTAATTTTGACCTCCTGCTCGGATGACCTTTCCATTGTTTAATGAGTGCTATTACTGATGACTTTCTGGATGGCGCTCAGAATATCACCCTTCAGGATCCCAACACCGGAAAAGAGTACAAGCTTCCAACCCGTTCCTGGACAGAAGGATGCCCTCGTTGTTGTCGGAAGGTGAAGTGTCAGAACCATCAAAGTGTCGTTGAAATGGGTTTTTAGATATCAATGATCCGCCTAACAGCAGGGGAGATTCCGGAAACCAATCTGGTATATCTGTCTTTGAATCCTGTTATCCATTCCTTCGTCCAGCCATTTCCACATTTCTTTTCCGCTCATTCTCACCTCCATCTTCGAAGTCCGGGTCTCCCATTTGCACATCCTGTGCACCCTCCGCTTCTTATCATCACCTTTCATCCACGCAATGCGTAATAAACCCTTCTACTATTTCCGCTTTTCAATCTGTTTATTCCATGGACACTGTTCATCATGGACTGGCCTATAAGCCTGTCGTGAAGAAAGTCCACTTTGTATCTGCACCTCTTAAGGAGGAATTCCGTGTTACTCGTTGGTTACTGGATAATCCGCTTTCCAGACTGACACTCTTACCCACTCATCCTCCGGATTTTATCCCAGGTGTCCGCTTTTCACAGGAACGCACAGATGCACTTGATCTTGATTCTGCCAAGTGGCTATGGCCTGAGGAACTCAAGTTAGTCCAGTGGTTGGTTCTTAACCACGAGACAGCTTTCACATGGATTCCGACAGAATGCAGACGTCTCGACAAACAATACTTTCCGCCAGTCAAAATTCCGACCATTCCACACACACCCTGGGTGTTATACAACATTCTGATACTGCCTGCAATCCATGACGGAGCAATTCAGATTATCAGAGACCAGATCACATCTGGTGTCTATGAACCTTCTGCATCTTCCTACCATTCTAGATGGTTCTGTGTTCTGAAACAAGACAAGAAAACGCTCCGCTTGGTCCATGACTTGCAGCCCCTCAATGCCGTCACAATCCGAGATGCCTCCACACCACCCTTTGTTGAACACTTTGCCGAATCCTTTGCTGGGTATGTGATCTATGGAATGAGGGACTTGTTCGCAGGCTATGATCAGCGACCCTTGCATGTTGATTCACGAGACATGACTACTTTTAATAGTCCACTCGGACCCCATCGTCTGACCACAGTACCAATGGGGTATACAAATGTGGTTCAAGTTTATCAAGCTGATATGGCTTTCGTTTTACAGGACGAGATTCTGGACCATACGATGCCATTTATTGATGACCTTCCTGTTACAATTTACCAGTATTCTTTTCTTTTCTTAACCTTGCGTTGTATTCTTATGAGTCGTCTGTTTGACTCCCGCCTCATATGCTTTCTCTCTCTCTCTTTGTCATCACGTGATTCCTTCCATCCGGCTATTGCCGTTTCCTCACGTGACTCCGCAGTCATCACACCATGATGACACCATCTCTCTTATTTGTACTATTAATGACACGTCATCTTCTTATTGGCTCCCACTTATTGTACAACGTGTCACCATTACTCCCTTTCCATCTTTAGTACTTGTTTCACATGGTCTGTGCTCCGAATCTCTACCTATAAATATGTGACTCCTCCATAGTCGATCCCTTAGCTTAGACCTCCCTTACCTACCTTGTACATTGGTACATCACTAAGGCAATCTACTCAGTTCCTTGCTCCTTCTCGTTCCCTTGTGCCTTGAACCCTTGACCTGGAATACTCTTCTGGTCCCCTTGAAACCTCTGACCCAGTCAGGTGAGCTATTGAGCCCCTGCATCTGGTTTCCTTGCTGCAGTCGTTGTATCTCTATGCCCCGCAGAATCCCTCGAACCCTTCGACCCGGTTGTATCAACATCCAGTCTCTTTGCTATCATCTCGGGACTCCACTGCAGGACAACTCACTTCGCCTTGAGTACGCTTATGCATCCAAGGATAACCCCTCGCCCTAGACCTCTCTTGTCCCTCAAGGGCTACGTTCAATCCTACCCAGATCGAGCATAACAAAAGGTCTAAGCTCTCCATACTGGCTACTTCTACGTAAGCCGTCACCATTTCTCGCCGAAACCCCTATGACACTCTCTGGCGACCTCGTCAGCCAGAATCCATCGAATCTCCTGAATCCACCTCAGAATCCAACCAGGAAGAACCCAAAGACCCCTTAGATATCTTTCCTGACGTCACCCTACCCTCACGGGAAGAAGTCTTTGAAGACACTGAATTATCCCATCAGCTCTCCTCCTCCCTCTCCATTCCTCAAGTCCCCACTCCTCCCTCTCCCACTCCCATCACCCGGAACCTTCTGTTTCAACTCCCTTCCCCCGTCCAACCAACCTCACTCTCATCCCCTTCAGGTATGTCCTCATGCACTGTTGAACTTTGCCTCGGAGCCCCTCAGGCTTTCGATGGATCCTATGAACAAGCCATTGAATGGCTCAACACCGTTGAAACCTACCTTTTGGTAAACAGCAATGTTTATAACACCGATGCCAAGAAGGTCGCCTTTGCCCTCTCTCATATGACTGAGGGATCCACTCGTACTTGGGCTGGTACTTTTCAACAGACCACCCTCGCCCTCATAACCCCTAGCCTTGGTTCTTTTGACGACTTCAAGGTTGCCTTTAAGAAAGCCTTTGAACACCACAACACCATTGGCAATGCAGTTGCCTGGTTATTCACCACCCACGTCATCCCCAAAAAGGACAAATCCCATGCCACGACTCTGCAGAATTATATCTCAGAGTTCAAGAACCAAGTTGCCCTTACGCGCATCACCAACCCCAACGTCTTGATCCGGTACTTCATGTCCGGAATCCCCACACCCCTGATGTCTAAAATCATGGGGATGGACACTGTCCCGTCCACCATTGACTCTTGGTATGAAAAAGCCGTACATTTCCAAACCCAACGCAACTGCACCCACGAACTTGCCCAGATCAATAAGAAACCTTTGGGCAGTTACCACTCGTTCACCCCTAGATCCTCCGCTCCTGCCAAAGACCCTGACGCTATGGATGTTGACCTCATTAAAGTAAGCAAGCTGACCGATGCGGAATGACAGCGTTGCCGCAAGAAAGGCCTCTGCTTCCACTGCCAAAAACCCGGCCATACTTCCTTCAAATGCCCCTCCTTCCCAGCTGAGAAACCAAAAAACAAGCATGTCAACAAGGTAGAAGAAATGCTTCCAAAGCTGGAGGAGATTGAAGATGATGACGACAAAGAAGAAAATGTCCGTCATGTTTCTTTTCTTTTGGATTTTTGAACCAGGGATCTACTTTGACGCCAAACTCCCCTTCTCTTTGTAGTGGTGTAACTGTACCTTCTCTCATACCCAAGGCAATAGAAATCGCCATACAACTCATTGTACCCTTGCACACTCTCAAAGTCATTGACACTTGCCATGGACCCTGTCAAACTTGAAGGGATCTCCTCCTGGCCTACTCCCACGACTGTCAAGGAGGTTCAATCCTTCCTTGGCTTCGCCAACTTCTATTGCCGGTTTATTCCAGATTACTCCACCGTCGCCTGCCCTCTCATTGATCTCATGAAGAAGAACCCCTCCTGGACATGGACCCCCACCTGCCAGGATGCTTTTGCTTCTCTCAAGAAGCTCTTCCTTGCCGAACTGGTACTTCGCATGCCGGACCTTGCTGCCCCCTTCACTATTGCCACCAATGTCTCACGAAACACCACCGGAGGAATCCTCTTGCAAGCCAACTCCAACAGAGATTGGTATCCCTGCTCATACCTCTCGCAATCCCTTGCCACCACTGAGTGGAACTATGATATCTATGACTGTGAACTCCTCGCCATCATCTGTGCCTTGAAATCCTGGAGGCACTACCTCCACAGATCCCAATTCCCCATTCAGGTCTTCACTGATCATAAGAACCTGATGTACTTCTGATCCCCGCAGACCCTCAACCGTCGCCAAGCCCGTTGGCTCCTTGATCTTGCTGATTTCGATCTCAAGATGATCCATGTGCCCAGCTCCCACCTCTCGGGTCCAGATGCCCTCTCCCGGCGCTGCGACCACTTCCCTCGTTCTGATCCCAACAATCAGGCAGTCACACTCCTTCCCCCCTCGATCTTCATCCGCGCTATCAACACCGCCCTTGCCGATAAGATCTCCCTTGCCTCTAAGGGCGATCCCATTTGTCTCCAGCATCTTCAATCCATGAATGAAGACATTCCCCTCGCCTTCCGTTCCTGCCTCTCCGATTGGCAGATGAAGGGTGACGTTCTCATGTACAAGGGCCGCATATACGTTCCGGATTCCAGGGACTTACGCCGCTCAATCCTCCAATGCTGCCACGATCACGAAACCGCCGGTCACCCTGGCTTCTTGAAAACTCACCAACTCGTCTCTGCCGAGTTCTGGTGGCCCAGACTTGCTGCCTACATCCACCACTATGTCGAAAGCTGTGCTACATGCCAGCAAAATAAATCCAACACGCACCCCATGGTCGCCCTGCTCACGCCCATTAAGTCCTCCGCCACTCGCCCTTTCCAACAGATCTTGTGCAATCTCATCATGAATCTCCCCGAATCTTCTTCCTTTGATACCCTTCTGGTCATGGTCGACCATGGACTTACTAAGGGGGTGATTCTTTGCCCCACAAAGAACACTATCACCGCCGAGGGAGTAGCGTCCCTCTTTTTCCTCAAAGTCTTCACTCGTTTCAGACTTTACAACAAAGTCATCTCCGACTGAGGCCCTCTGTTACAACCACGTAACAATGGAACACCAAGGTGTATTCCAAGTCTATATCTTCCTACGGTTATGTAAACCGAAGGTCCTAGGACTTATGACTGGCCTAGGTCTTAGCCTTGATGAAGGACTAAGAGATGAATGATCCCTAGGACGAGCCTAGTATCGAGCAGGGTGAGAGACGAGGCGAGTGAAGAGAGACTTTACACCATAGATTGTGTAGGTCTAAGTTAAAGATAGAAGTACAGAGTAGAGAGGTTTATATATGGTGAGAGTCAGATTCAAGCGGAGCTTGAATGTACATAAGGGTAGGCAAGACATGAGTCGCGTGACGAGTCACGTCGCATAAGTGAGTAGGTAAAGGAATATGACGCGTACAAGAGAACACGTTAGGAGGCAGTGTCTGTGGGATAAATAGGAATAGTACAGAGAATATCGGAAAGACAAGGAAAGAACCGGGTCGTAAGGAATAGGATCAAAGAGGCTGTTCGAGGCAGTGCTCGAAGCAGTCCTCATAGGCTGTGTCCTGCACAGTGTAGTCCGCGAGAGAGGCGATGATGTCATTCCAAAGGGAAGATCCTGGAACAAGAGAGTCGAGGGTGGATGAAGGAATAGAAGAAGAAAAGGTGGGGGGTCCCTCAATTGTAACACCCTCAATTCGCCTCTGCCTTTGCTAAAGAACTCAGACGTGTCCTAAACTACGACCTTTCCCTCTCCATGGCCTACCACCCTCAGACCAACGGCGAAACTGAATGCATCAACCAGGAAATCGAAACCTACCTCCATATCTTTTGTAGAAACAACCCTGGTTCCTGGGCTGACAACATCTCCCACACCAAATTCGCCCACAATCACCGCCTCTACTCCATCACCAGTCAATCGCCGTTCGATCTCATGATGGGATATGAACCCCGTGCCCTACCCTTGGTTATTGCCGAGTCTTCCCTTCCTGCCGTAGAAACTCACATGAAAACTCTGAATGCTGCTCAGAGCGAAGCCCTTGCATCCCACGAACTTGCCCGCCAGACTATGGCCGCTCACACTCGTCAGAAGTTTACCCCTTTCCAAAACAGAGACAAGGTTTGGCTCGAAGCCCGAAACCTGAAACACTCCGTCGTCAATCCGAAATTCGCCCCGAAACATGAAGGACCCTTTACTATCATGAAAGTCCTATCACTGATCATCTACCGCCTCTGACTCCCTACTACGTGAAAGATCCACCTGGTCTTCCACACCTCCCTTCTAACCCCCTACCGCGAGAACCCCATCCACGGACGGAACTTCCCGAAGCCTCTGCCTGACCTGGTCACAGGAGAGGAGGAATACGAAATCAACCGGATCTTATGCTACCACGGAACTCCCCAATCCCGCTCCTTCCTGATCCGCTGGAAGGGATATACTGCAGAGGACAACTCATGGGTCCCTGAATGGGATTTAAAAAATGCCAGCTCCGCCTTGAAGGCGTATAAGAAGCTGCACCCCACTGCCTTTCCTCCCAACCACTCTTGAACCCCAACCAGTATGTCCATCAACCTCTGCACCCCCAGCTTGATTTCCACCGTGTCCTCCATCGCTCCATCCACTCCGCTCCAGAATGTCTCCCCCATCGAAGCCAATGCCACCCTCAATGATTATCCTCGTTGTCCTCTGTTGCCTCCTCTTAGTCTTCATGCATCTTCCCCGCCTCCTCTCGACCTTGACGATGGAGGTTCTTCCACTCTTGCATCCCTGGATATTACATCCAGCCTGCACCCTGTTGAGCAATATCCTATTGTTGCTCCAAATCCTTATACTCCGATTTCTATTCCTACTTGCTGTTAAGACTGTTCAACTCCAGTCTAACTCCGGAACTCCGGAGTTAAGAATGAGGGATACGGGCTTGGCTTCACCTTATGTGGTGTGCCCTTACTAGAGTTCCGTTGCCCGATATTTGGCAGAGGAATGGAGTGTTGGAGAAGGGGATCAGAGTAGAGCTGGTTAGGCTCAAGTTTGGTCAGAGGGTTTTCAGAGGAGAGTTGAGGACTCGGACAGAGTTAGGAGTTGGCATATAAGTTGATATTCGAACTGGAGAATACATGTGCTTGTAAGGAGGTTTATATACAGAGTATGGAGACGGATTAGTAATGGAGGTCGTAAGTGAAATGGAGTCGGATGTAAGTATACCGGAGCTGTGCGCCAGATGTAAGTATGCCGGAGCGGTGCTACTAAGCGAAACACAGGATCGGAAGTATCTACAGAGCAGAACTAGTCTTTATATAGTAAGTAGGAATGGAGAGTTACGAGAATAAAACATAGTTACAAGTCCAGAAGTCCGGAGGTAAGGAATAGGGAGAAATACTCTGGAGTTCATACTTAAGACAACGGAGTTGTATCTCAAAGCTCGGAGTTGGACTTGGGAAGTACAGGATATGACAGTATCCCCCTCTTAGGCCTGAACCCCTGAAGGCCGTTAGCAAGGGACAATAAGGAGTTCGGAATTGGAGTCTGAAAAGTTGGTGCACAAATCAGGATCTATAAAACCTGCACAACTGCCTTGTACTGCTTCATCACAACCATCATCATGTCTGCTTACCCCAACATCACGTCCTGGTCCGATGAACGCCTGGCGGAACACAAGGACAACGCCGATGAGCTGTGTGAGGCAAAGTTCGCTGAGCGGAGGAGGCATGTGAAGGCGAAGAAGGAGGAGGAGGTGCGGAGAAAGGCGGCAGAGGAAGAGGCAGAGGCACGCCGAAAGGCGGAAGAAGAGAAGGCACACGGAGAGGAGGAGAGAAAGCGAAAGGAGGCCGAAATGGCGGCCAAGAAGCGAGTGAGTGACATTCTGGTTCGGAGTCATGATGTTGACGCAGATAGGCCAAGGACGTCCAACAGGAGCAGCGCACGGACAAAGGAAAGGGGAAGGCGCGGGAGCAGATGGAATCGGAGGCGCCGGCATGTGCGCGATGCGAGGACCGTGGGCTCGAGTGCACACTCAGGCCTGGTAAATTGATGTTGTATGTGGAGTGTCGGGCTATGAAGGCCAAGTGCGTGCAGCCAGGAGCGGGGGAGGTGAAGACTGCGAAGCGGAGGAGGAACACGGAGGAGTCGTCGCCGCGCAAGGAGAAGAAAAAGAAGGCGAGGACGGAGGTGCCGGAGGGTGGAGCAAGTGGCTCCAAGGGGTTGGAGTTTGGCACCACAGAGATCCTAACAGAGACCCGCAAGGTCATGAAGGGGATGTCGAGGCTGTTAGACCGCCAGAATGATCTACTAGCCTTGCTAGTAGAGTTGAAAGTGGAGGAGGTGTACGGAGAGCAGGAGGAGTCAGAGTTGGAGTCGGAGGACGGGGAAGTAGGAGAGGAGTTGGAGGAGTTGAGAAAAGAGAAGGAGGAAGCAGTGAACGTGAGATGGGAGGCGGAAGAAGAAGAGAGCGGAGATGGAGACAAAGAGGAGGGAAGTGGAGAAGACACGGAGATAGTAGATGAGGGTGTGTAGATAGAATGTCGAAAATGTCATTTTGAATACGACTATTTCTTCCTCATCAGGTGGAGTAAGGGCCGGGCTTGTCCGGATAATGGAGATGGAATTCCTCGACAAGCTCAGAGGCATGCCCAAGCTCAGTGGCTAACAGCCAAGAGGTTTTGTCGTTGGTTCCTTCATATCCTGACCATCGAACGAGATAAAGGAGATTGCAATTATGGCGTCGGCGATCAACCTTGGAGTCGAGAATCTCAGAGATCTCAAACTCCGGTTCACCATCTACTTCAATTGCGGGCGGGGGAGGTTGTACCCTATTCAGAATTGTGTTAGGAACGGAGGGCTCTAACTGGGAGACATGGAAAACAGGGTGTATGGACTTCATGGAGTTCGGGAGATGGAGGGTAAAGGAATGAGTTTCTGCCTGAGCGATGATTGTGTAGGGTCCAAGGTTCTTGTCAGAGAGCTTCTTGGAGGGTCTAGTGGAGCGGAAATATTTAGCTTTGACAAATACCTGGTCACCGACTTTGAAGTCCGGTGCCGGAGATCGCTTGGCATCCGCAGGTCCTTGATATCGCATTTGGGCATGGGTCATCTCCTCATGGAGGAATTGGTGGAGGGAGTCGACGTTGATGGAATACTTGCGCGCTCTGGCGGAGGTGAGGTCTCGTTCAGGATGGACAGCGATGTTGGGGTGATAACCTTTGTTGGCGAAGAACGGCAAGACTCCTGTAGTCGCACTCGGAGAATTATTGTAAGCGAACTCTGTGAGGGGCAGGAGTTCAGACCAGTTGTCTTGTTGGTAGTTACAATAGATCTGGAGGTACTGTTCAAGGGTCTGGTTCATTTGCTCGGTCTGGCCATCTCCTTCTGGATGATATCCTGAGGTGAAATGAAGACGTATGTCGAGGGCCTTGCCAAGAGAGCGGAAGAAGTGGGAGACAAACTCCGAACCTTGATTGGAGGTGATGTGGGAAGGAACTCCGTGTTTGGAGAAGACATTGAGTAGGAATATTTTTGCGAGTTCCGGAGATGTGACCGTGTCATGAGTAGGGATGAAGATGCATTGTTTTGACAATCGGTCCACGACTACGAGGATAGCTGTAAATCTGGAGGACTCGGGGAGTTGTTCAATGAAGTCCATGGATATGGAGTTCCATGGCTTCTCAGGGATGGGGAGTTGTTTTAAGAGTCCGTAAGGCTTGTGTCTTGGAACCTTTGCGCGGGCACAGGATGTACAGGAGGAAATGTATTCCTTGACAAATGTCCTGATTCCTGGCCAGGTGTATTCGTGGCAAATGAGTTCCAAAGTCCGGTTCTGACCGAAATGTCCGGAGAGCAGATGATCATGCTTGTACCGGAGTACTCAAAGTTGAAGGTTGTTTGCATCGGGGATGTAGATGCATTTGTTGAGAGGGAGGAATTCGTCGTCATCGACTGACCAACGAGAATCTGAGGGGTCAGACATGTGGAGTTCAGCTAGAGGATCTGACGGAAGTGCGGAAAGAATGTCGCTGTGAAGTTGTTCCACATCAAACAGGGTGCTAGCTCAGAGTACCGGAGCTGCGAGGTAAGTGGCTCGGAGGGATGCAGCGAGCTGTTCTTGGGTGAAAACGGGGCGGAAATTATAGGGGTTGACGCGAGTGTAGTCCTTATCCCCCTCTTTGGAATAGATGTCCCAGTGTCTAGTGAGGGCATCAGGTTTTGCGCCAAGTCGTCCAGGACGAAAACGGACGATCATGTTGAATTGGGAGAGGAACTCCGACCACCGGGCTTGCCGGCGAGTCAGGAGTTTAGTTGTCGCGAAATATTCCAGGTTCTTATGGTTGGTGATGACGTCGATGGGGATGCTGGAGCCTTCAAGGTAGTGCTGCCAAGTCTGGAAGGACTCATGAATGGCCAGGAGCTCCTTGTCGTGGGTGTCATAATTGAGCTCAGGAGCAGACAACGTCCGGGAGTAGAATGCGACTGGCCAGACTTCCTCGTCCGGACAATGGAGAGAAAGAATGCTGGCAATGGCGTAGTCGGAGGCATCTGTTTCTACAATCAGCGGAGCATCTGGCATCCAATGAGTCAGTATAGGAGCAGTGGTGAAAGCTTTCTTGAGAGCATTGAAGGTGGAGCGGCAGTCGTCAGAGAAGTTCCATGGTATACCTTTGTGAGTGAGGCGGGTTAAAGGAACAATGATATTGGAATAATTATCAATGAAGCGGTGGTAAAAGTTTGCAAAGCCAAGGAAGGACTGGATGTCCTTGACTTTATGAGGCTCAGGCCACTCCTGAACAGTCTGGATCTTGTCCGGAGACATAGTCAGACTGGAGGGCAAGAGGTGATATCCGAGATACTCAGTGGAGTCAGTGAACCATTCACATTTCTTGGGCTTTGCATAGAGGCCGTGCTTGCGAAGTCTTCGGAGAACTTCTCAGACATGCTCCTTGTGGGAGGCCTTGTCCTCAGAGTATATCAGGATATCATCCAGATAGACTATAACGCAAACATCTAAAAGATCAGCAAAGACGGTATTGACGAACCGCTGGAAAGCCACAGGGGCGTTGGTGAGACCAAATGGCATAACTAGCCACTCGTACGAGCCATAGC
Source organism: Boletus sensibilis (assembly GCA_038092655.1). NCBI lineage: Eukaryota > Fungi > Basidiomycota > Agaricomycetes > Boletales > Boletaceae > Boletus > Boletus sensibilis. Next base: position 10,882 of record JBBPQU010000721.1, read on the forward strand.
ATGTCCGGAAGGATGTCTTCCACTCATCTCCCTCGGCGATGCAGACTAGGTGATAAGCATGCCGGAGGTTGAGTTTAGTGTAGATTTTAGCGCGGCTCGGAGCATCTAGGAGGTCGGAGATGCGGGAAAGGGGATAGCGGTCTTTCTTCATGATTTTGTTCAGTCCTCGGAAGTTGACACAGAGGCGGAGTGAGCCGTTCTTCTTGCGGACAAAGAGGAGGGGAGCAGCGTGGGCGGAGGAAGAGGGATGAATGAACCCCATTGCTAGGTGCTCATCAAGGAAGGTTTGAAGGGACTCGAGTTCAGAAGGGGAGAGGGAGTACGTAGTGTCCAACGGAGGAGAGGCTCCTTCCTTCAAATCGATCTTAAGATCATGTTCCCGGTGCAGGGCAAGTGTATCTGCCTTGCTCTTGCTGAAGATGTCAGCAAAGTTGTGATATTCCGGAGGAACACTGGAGAGGTCGATGGGATTAGAGGAGACAGAGGTGGAACGGAGGTCACTCTCATTAGGGTGGATCTGCATACTAAATTGCATGGAACCCTGGAGGCAACAAGCCAATGCAAATACAGGTGCACTGACGAGCATGATCGGGGGAGCCTTGCGATCGGAGAAACACGGTGGATCGGATGGGGTGTCAGCCAGAGGAGGAGAGTCCGGAGGCTGTGGAGGGAAGCTCGGGGTTGCTGGCATGTTCTGTTCAGGTGAGCGGAACGAAATACTGCTCAAAACCCAGTCAATTAACGGATTGTAGCGGGTGAGCCAGTTGTGTCCTAGAACAAGGGAACAGGAGCCATCCAGCAGACTGACGTAGAACGTTGTCAGAGTGATGTCACCAGTTTGGAAACGGACGGAGAGTTTGATAGCTCGAGTGATGGTGCTATTTGAGGTTCCATCGAAGAGTCAGAGTTGGAGCGGGGGTACGGGATAGGTAGAAAGTTCGTGTTTATTCACAAAGGAGGTATCTATAAAACAGTCGGAGGATCTGGAGTCTACAAGCATGGAAAAAGGAGTGATTGGATAAGATGCAAGTGAGATGGAAGGCATAAGGGACTTGGGATCTGAAAGAGTGGATGCGTTGAGACGGATCTCCTTGATTGCACGGTTTGGTTCAATGCAACCTTCTTTCCGTGTGGAGTTTGGGAGGCTGCGGACTATTTTTTTGTCTCCATGGAGACCTCTGGTTTGGCTTCCAGAGTTGTGGTTGCGGTGCGGGCCTTGGATGCACAGGAGGTGGACTTTCTGCAATCTTTGGCCATGTGGCCAGCAAGACCACAAAACATGCAGAGCTTGTTGTCAAAGTGATGTTTGCGCTCTTTGGGGGTGAGTTTGCCGTCTTTGCCTAACTTTGATGAGAGGTCGGGCTTCGGAGCAGCAGAGGTGGTGGCACCTTTGCCTTTGGAGGCGCTGGAGTTGTTGTTGGAGGATGCGGGGGTGGAGGATTTGTCGGAGAAGGACTTGGGTGCGGAGGACTGGTTCGTCGGCTTTGTCTAGCGACTGACTTCCGACTTGTGCTTCCAATAGCGCACGTCAATGGATTGAGCGAGGTCGCGCATACCTGCGAGGGTGGTAGGTTTGCCGATCCGAGAAATCTTGTCTTTGATGCAGTCCGGAAGTCCGTTGTAGAAGTGGTGGCAGAGAGCTCCTTCTCCGTAGCCGTGGACTTGACAAGCGAGGCGGTTGAACTCAACCACGTACTTGTTAATGTGCTGACCATCCTTCATTGTGAGGTGATCAAGCTGGTGCTCCGCATCGCCGACTGGATTGTGCAGACCAAAATTGGTCTGGAGTTCTCGGACAAACTCGGTATAATTGTTCATCCAAAGAGGACGGAAAGCGGGGTCGCTCATCTCAAGTAGGTCCGGTTCGAACCACTCAAGGGTGATGCCTTTGAGATAGGACTGCAAAAAGGTAACCTTAGCACGGTCTTTCTTGAACGCCTTGGGGCAATCCTGGAAGTTGAGCGAGCATTGGACCAAGAAGGCCCAGAGCTTGCAGGAGTCCATGCCATCAAACTGGTCCGGTTCTCGGACTTTCATTCTTTGGCTGGAGTCGGAGGGGCGCTTGGTGGACTTAGCAAGTCCACTAATGGCATCAGTGAGGAGGGTGAGGACGTTCCTAGGAATGCGCTCGTCTCCGTCACCGTTGTTCAAGCTACTGTCGTCATCGCTATCTCCGGGGGAGTCTGGGTCGTCAGGAGGGTTTGCTCTTTGTGGGGGAGTGTGTTCAGTCTCCGACTCTTGATCAGAGTCTCCGAACAACTCTGTGATCTGAGCAGCTGGAGTTGGCGAGGCTGGGCAATTAATATGCTGCCTCATAGAAGCAGAAGGGGCTGGAAAAGGACGAGCAGAGAAACCCTGGAATGGAGGAGCAGGATTAATACCTCGGCAATTGTTGCCTAAGGTACTGAAGAGGTCGGAATGGGATGCTGGAGGGTCTGGGATGGTGGTACCGAAAGCAGTACGTGATCAAGTTGCTCAAGTGGTTATGGTGTAGAACTCTTTAGCAAGTGGGAGTTCAAATATACTGTTAAGACTGTTCAACTCCGGTCTAACTCCGGAACTCCGGAGTTAAGAATGAGGGATATGGGCTTGGCTTCACCTTATGTGGTGTGCCCTTACTAGAGTTCCGTTGCCCGATATTTGGCAGAGGAATGGAGTGTTGGAGAAGGGGATCAGAGTAGAGCTGGTTAGGCTCAAGTTTGGTCAGAGGGTTTTCAGAGGAGAGTTGAGGACTCGGACAGAGTTAGGAGTTGGCATATAAGTTGATATTCGAACTGGAGAATACATGTGCTTGTAAGGAGGTTTATATACGGAGTATGGAGACGGATTAGTAACGGAGGTCGTAAGTGAAATGGAGTCGGATGTAAGTATACTGGAGCTGTGCGCTGGATGTAAGTATGCTGGAGCGGTGCTACTAAGCGAAACACAGGATCGGAAGTATCTACAGAGCAGAACTAGTCTTTATATAGTAAGTAGGAATGGAGAGTTACGAGAATAAAACATAGTTACAAGTCCGGAAGTCCGGAGGTAAGAAATAGGGAGAAATACTCTGGAGTTCATACTTAAGACAATGGAGTTGTGTCTCAAAGCTCAGAGTTGGACTTGGGAAGTACAGGATATGACACTTGCCCAGACCCTATCATCTCCGTAGACGTCCCCATCTTTGCCCAACACCTCCACGACGACCACCTCAATGGGGAAAAGATCATCATGCTCACACAACAATTGCGCAATCCTCGCATTGCCACCCACATCGACCACTACCTTGATGTTGGGTCCCCTCTTCATGCGCTCTATTGCGCCTTCCTCCAAAACAAGACCATCCTCACTCACTTGGAAGTCCCCATAGCCCAAGCAGAGCAGGAGCTCGTCAATCGTCTTGTCCTTGACGATGCCCGAGACGTCCAGGCCCAATTGTTCATCGCCATGTACCAACTCAACATGCTTGAGTTTCTAGTCGACACCGACCACTACCTCCTTGACCTTGCATGTCATACTCGCCCCCTCACCCAGGACTTGGCCTTCGTAATAAATGCCCGCCAACAAGCATTTGACCACATTGCCGCACACGCTGCTGCTCTCCGCGTAGGGCGTCACCTTTCCATCTCACGTGTCTCTTCTCCCGAACACTCTCTGACCCCCCCTCCTTCGGAAGTTGAAGAAACCATCAACCTTGCGTTCCTTGAACGCAAACCCAAAACTCCCTCGGTGTCCTCATCTCCATTGGATGAAACCTCTCTCACAGCCCTAGAACAAGCCAAAGCTCGTACCTATGGCAGCGACCCCCTGCCACCATCTCATCTGCACTACTCCCAAGCCTGTTTCCAATGCAGGCGTCTTGGCCACATGAAACGGGATTGTCCCATCTACTCCTGTCCTTATTGCCAGCATGTCGCACCTGGCCATAACCAGGCCTACTGCCCTTGGTTCTACTGTTCTATTTGTCATCACATGGCCCCTGGTCATCATGCCAATGTCTGTCCCTGGTGCCCTTGTCGCCAGAACTCCCAACCCTCCTCCTCATCCTCTTCCTCCCATGGCTCCTTTCATTCCCGCAGCTCCTGCACAACCACCACCGACTCCCAACGGTCCCACCAGCGTCGCCACCCATCTCAACGCTCTTGTCCTCTCCCTATCCCTGTGCCTCGCGCAGATGACCCTTTCGACAATGTTTATGTTCACAATGACCTCTACAATGCGGAAGCATGGGCCAACATTACAGGATCCCCATGAAGATGTCTTAGTGGCACTTCGACGATAAGAGGGGGGTAATGTTACGATTTACCAGTATTCTTTTCTTTTCTTAACCTTGCGTTGTATTCTTATGAGTCGTCTGTTTGACTCCCACCTCATATGCTTTCTCTCTCTCTTTTTGTCATCACATGATTCCCCACTTATCGTACAACGTGTCACCATTACTCCCTTTCCATCTTTAGTACTTGTTTCACATGGTCCGTGCTCCGAATCTCTACCTATAAATATGCGACTCCTCCATAGTCGATCCCTTAGCTTAGACCTCCCTTACCTACCTTGTACATTGGTACATCACTAAGGCAATCTACTCAGTTCCTTGCTCCTTCTCGTTCCCTTGTGCCTCGAACCCTTGACCTGGAATACTCTTCTGGTCCCCTTGAAACCTCTGACCCAGTCAGGTGAGCTATTGAGCCCCTGCATCTGGTTTCCTTGCTGCAGTCGTTGTATCTCTATGCCCCGCAGAATCCCTC
>JBBPQU010000722.1:0-15599 GCA_038092655.1 Boletus sensibilis
CCTAGATCTCTTTTTCCCTGCAACTTATTCAGGTACGAGTGTGCCTCTAGCCCATACTATTTAGGCTGCCTATTACATTTTGAACACCTCAGTTGTTTTCACCTATCTTAGGCAGCAGCTAAGATGAGCCTTTCCTACTCCTTACTTACTCCAAACTAATGTACCAAAGCTCTGGACTTCTCTGGACTTACTAGCCCTGCTCTACTCCAAACCTTCAGACCTTCAGACTTTGTTAGGTTATAAGCCCTGCTCACACCTGATAGTCAAACAACTCACCTCACTTGCGCACCCCTTAGCACCTGTATATTCCTTAGTGCAATCTTCATTTCAAACAAACCTCAGCTACAATGCCACCATCAGACAAAAGATCATTCTTCTGTTAACCTCATCCTATCTCATCATCCAACTTGCCATCCGATGCCATATGAAATGATGAAATCTTCACTGGACCCAAAACCTTCCCTTTATGGAAGGTGAAGGTTACCTAAAAGCTTTGAAGCAGCAAAGTCTATCAAGTCACCTCCAGAACTGACTTGAAATCCTCTCCTGGAACCAGAGTAACAACTTCAGACATCTGTGACTGGGAGGAACACAATGAAAAAGCCCATGGGATCATTCAGGAACACCTTTTTGATGCTCTCCTACTCAAGACAGAGTTCTGCAGCTCTGCAAAAGAACTCTAGGACAAACTCATCTCACTCCTTAATGCCTCAAGTGTCTCCTCCGCCTTCTACATATTCCAGCAACTCTTCAATGTCACCTGGAATGGCAATTCTAATCTCTCAGAACACATTGCATCACTCTGGACTTCAGAGTCCCACCTTGCTGCCATGAAGTTCACTGTAGATGCAAAGGTAATACCTTTCATCCTTGTAAACTCCCTTCCAAAAACTCCAGAATGGGAGCTATTCAAATCCTCCCTCATCAACACCACAGAGGAAATCAAAAATGCACACCTACAATGAGGTGCAAAACCATTGCAATGCCTAACCCCAAATTGGGGCGCTTTGTGCCCTGCAATCACTTGTGGGAATTTCACTTTGCTTTGGTGAGAACAAATAATGTACAAACCATTAGCTACATGTTTGTTACCAGGGTCATGTGATTGGGCTCAAACACTGTCAAGATACATCTATTTCAAAACAGCAATACCATTGCAACAGTTTTGAACCTTTTGATATCTTGGGTATATTAGTACTTGGTATAGCCTCCCTTTGCCTTGATGACTGCCTGAACCCTTCTAGGCATGCTCTCTATCAACTTCTGACATTCCTCAACTGGTATCCCCTCCCAATCAACCTGAACTTTGTCCCACAATTCATAAATTCCCTTAGGAGAGGATTCATGATCTGCTAGCCTCCTTGTGAGATAACCCCAGAGATGCTCAATGGGGTTTAGGTCAGGAGACTGTGCAGGCCAGACCATAGTTTGAAAATCCTGCTCCTGAAGCCATTCCTTCATATTCTTGCAAGTATGCTTGGGGTCATTGTTCTGCTGAAAGATGATGTCAGGAGAATCAAGATCATAAAACTGTAAAGAATCTAGCAGTTCATCCTTTAAAATCTGAAGGTAAAGGTCCCCATCCATCCTACCATCAATCTTGGTAGCATAGCCAACTCCTTGCCAAGTCATACACCCCCACATCATCAGAGAATCTTCTCCAAACTTGATTGTACCTTCCACTAGCCTATCACTAAGCCTTTCCCCTGCCCTTTTCCACACCCACTTGCACCCATCTGACCCTAGGTGATTGATTTTGGTCTCATCAGACTATACTATCTTTTTCCAGTCCTCCCGAGTCCAATCCTTATGAGCATAAGCAAAGTCAAGACAAGTTTTGCAATGTTTTGCTGAAAGAAGAGGCTGTTTGGACTTGACCACAGCTTTCATACCTGTCTTCTTTAAGTGTTTGTGCACTATGGAGGCAGAGAGAGGCTGGTTGACTATATTGGTGAGTGCCTGGGTCACCTGAACAGCATTCTCTGCTTTCCCAGAGGAGATGAGATGAATGGCATGGCAGATATTGGTAGAGAAAAGCTTGGATGGGCAACCCCCAATAGCTTTCTGAAGCTAAGAACACTCTTTGGAGTGTATTCTGGATATGGTCGACACATTGAGACCAGTAGTAGATGCAATAGAGTTAGCAGATTGACCAGCATGAAGCATGAAGAGGATAGTGTGTTTCTGTCATATACCGAATCTCCAGCCTCCGGAACCAACTCCGAACTCTGTATATATGAACTCCGGTGCAATCTCTTTGAGATGCAACTCCTACCTCTCAGACCTCTTTCCGCTTCGAAAGCACACTACAAAATCTGAAATCACAAATCACAAAAATAACTCACATTCCATGCTTCTCAGTGCCCCTGATGCTAGATATGATACCAGGTTCTCCTTTGAACACATGAAGAGGCACTGTGCCCCTTCCACAATACATTCAGTCTTTTCCATTTCTTACCTGGTCAATTTTAGAATTCATCCAAAGGTATAGAAGTTAGAAGATGCATGATAAAGCAAAGCCAGGCAGATAACCCACATACTTGACCCTATCCACTCCTCCTTTTGTTTTCCAGACTTTTACTGACTATCCTTTATTTCATACTTAGAATCTGGTGGATCAGACATGGACACAGACACATGAAATCCAGACACAAACTGCAATGAACACATTTCAGATACTACTATTACAGGGGGATGTGAAGGCCCTATGCTACTTCTAGAGTTCCTCTACCACAGCCTTGATTTCCCCCAACTTTCGCATCACCTCGTCCAATTCTGCTTCTGCCTTCTTCATTCTCCCCTGTGAAGCCTGAACCTTGGCTTCCATCCGGACTATGGCATGCCCAAGCTCCTTGCACTACTTCTGCTCTACCTTAAGGACATCGGGTGCAGATGGTGCCTTCTTCTTCCCCTTTGCCTTGGTGGACACAACCTTCTGACGTCCGAAAGAATCACAGGCTTGGGTGAGACCTGCCTGTGTGACGGACCTGCCTTGGGAGCCCAGACAGCACACACTGTACATCCAGATGAGCATTACATAGTCCGGAATACTGTACCACTTACCTGGTGCTTTCCCCTTCTTATCCACTGGTTTCCCCCATCCATATGACTTTTCACAGGCTGCCTTGGCTATCCCACACACCTTGCAAGTCCTCCCAGGCAGTCCACAACACACTACACCACAGTTGGCACATCTACCACATGCATCTGGATGGATTACCATGCCATCTGGAATTGCATCTGCCTCCTCTTCGTCATGGAGATCTTGCCTGGATTGCTAATCTGAAGGTCAGAGTGACCATGCAATGACCTTCAATATTCACCTTGTGACAGCTGGATACTACTACCTTGACAGATCTACTGGATCTGGCTGACCCAGTCACAGAGGGCATCGTCCTGGTATCCTGGACAGGCACTGCGAGCATTCCCAGTTGTGGATCTTCATCCATGGGTGAAACCAGCTGGTCTTGACTTTGCTGGCTTGCGTCCAGCATATTGAGGGCTGCCTCTGTTACACTCAACCTGGGTAGGACCAAACATAGCCCTTGATGGACAGAGGGAGGTCTAGGGGTTGGAGGAATTCATGGACACATAAGTGATCTCGTGATGAAGTGATTCATCTAGCGGCAGTTTACAACAGTGATGATACAAAGGTTTTCATGGATGCATGAGCGATCTTGTAACAAGGAGCTGTCTGGCAACAGTTAACAACTGTGACAATGACAAGGGGCCCAGAGTACAGTTGCTCAAAAGCACACTGACCGATCTAGGGTTCAGAGGTTCAAGGAAAGGAGACAAGGGATGAGGGAAGCAAGGATCAAGTCTATTGTCCGCAGATGCTAGGTAAGACAAGGGAGGTCTAAGCTAGAGATCTGTACTACACAAGTCACGTATTTATAAGTAGAGGTTCCATGCACAGACCATAAGAAGATGATACTAAGAATGGAAAGGGAATATGGATGATGTGTTGTATGATAATGAGAGCCAATAGGAATACAATATGTCAGTAATATTACAAGGAAAAGATAAAATGTCATCATGACGTCTGTGGAGTCACATGGAGAAACAGCTATAGCTGACTGGAGGATTACATGCTCAAGAAATAAAGAAATGTACAAGGTGGGAGTTGAACAAGTAACTCATATGAATACAGCATATAGCTAAAATGTGAGAAAAGAAAAGAGTAGTCTGGTGAATCATACCATTACTCCCTGGTTAATGTTGAAGTCCCACTGAGACTATCTTCAAGAAGAGCCAGTCATGTTGGCATATGTAACCTTGCTAAAGGGGTCATTGTTGATGTGCATGTCATCGAAAGGGTCATCTGCGCGAGGCACAGGGATAGGGAGAGGACGAGAGCATCCAGATGAGTGGCGGGACCGATGAGATCCTTGGGAGTTGGTGGTAGAGGAGGTATGGGTATGCCGAGAGTGAAAGGAGCTGCAGGAGGAAGACAAGGACAAGGAGGGTTGGAAATTTTAACGAAGAGGTCACCATGGGCAAACATCAGCATGGTGACCAGGGGCCATGCAATGACAGATAGAACAACAGAATCTAGGGCAATAGGCTTGGTTGTGGCCAGGAGCTACATGCTGGCAGTAGGGGCACAAATAAACTGGGCAATCCCTCTTCATATGGCCTAATCGCCTACACTGGAACAGGCTTGGAAGTAACGAGGATGGGATGGCAGGAGTGGGTTGCTACCGAAAGTCCTGGCTTCAGCTTGATCTAAGGCTGTGAGAAAGGACTCATTGAGTGGCAAGGAGGATGTTGAGGGGGTCTTGGGTTCATGTTCTAGGTATGCAGGATCTATGCCTTCCTTGGTGATGGATTCCTCAGTAGGAGAAGGGGAGATTGGTGAACTGATGGATTCAGGGAGATGAGAGATGGGGAAGTGACATCCTATGCAAAGCATGGCAGCATGAGTGGCAGTGTGGTTGGATGCCAGTTCTTGGGCAGATTGTAGGTAGGCGAGGTCTCATATAAGGAATCTGGTACAACAGGCTAGGTTGAGGAGGTAGCAATCTGTGTTGATGAGGAATTTGAGCATATCAAGTTGGAACATGGCAATAAATATTATAATATGAACATTTCAAACTTTTTGGACTTAGCCATTATGCTTCATTACAACCATCATTTCACTTTCAAAGTCACATGATCAAACATGTGACCATGGGAAATCACATGACCTATGTCTAGACCTAATCACATGACACACCTCATGGTTTTGATCTCTGTTCCTATCTCACACTGTCAATCCTGTAACATATATAAATTAGACACATACGACTGGTATACCCCAGTCTAATCCACTTTGTTTACCACCACAGTCATTGCCTGAGCTCTTAGCTTTTGTAGACTGGTGTTATTCAAAAAGGACCCACCCACCTGATTCGTTCACCCAGGCCTAGTGTGGTCTGTAAGATAGTCCCAAGCCTTGTGGTTTTGTCATTCGCAATAGAATCATAACAATAAAAAGTTGGGCCTGCACGTCCTTAGCATTGTCGAGAATGGGGCGGTTTACGAGTTCCTGTTCTGCCCTGGGAACAGGGCGTTCCAAGTGAGTAATGATGGTTTTGTTCTGGAGAAATGTCTGGTAAAGGGCATGAAGGGGGGATCTGACATCGGGGTAGTGGTCAATGTGGGTGGAAATGTGTGGGTTGCACAACTGTTGGGCTAGGAAGACAATCTCTTCCCCGTTGGGATGGTCATCATGGAGGTGTTGAGTAAAGAGGGACACATCTATGGAAGAAATGGTGTCTGGGATAGTAAAAAGACAAACCAGGCTAGGAGGAGGAGAAGCCACAGTAGGATATTGCTCAACAAGGAGCATGCTGGGTGAAGAATCCAGGGGTGTAGGAGCAGCAAAAACTCTTGGGCTAAGACAAAGAGGACTTAGGGAAGGCGCACGAGGACTAGGAGTAAGTGAAGAAGAATATTGGAGAGAATCAACAAGGGTTTCGTTGGCTTCAACAGGGGAGACATTTTGTAAGGGGGTTGACAGGGCGATGGAAGAAATGGTGGAGATGGAGCTGGGAGTGCAGAGGTCAATGGACATGATGGTATTCAAAGGTTATGAGCAGTTTGGAGGGAAGATGGAGGGGTGGAGCTTCTTATATGCTCTCAGGGCGGAGTTAGCATTTTTCAAGTCCCATTCAGGGACCCATGAGTTATCTTCCACAGTATATTCCTTCCATCAGATCAGGAAGGAGTAGGATTGTGGTGTTCTGCGGTGGCGCAAGATCCGGTCAATTTCATATTCTTCTTTGCTTGCGATAAGGTCAGGCAGTGGTTTCGGGAAATTCAGACCATGGATGGGGTTCTTGCGATAATGAGATAAAAGAGAAGCATGGAAGACTGGATGGATCTTCCATGCAGTGGGAAGTCAGAGCTTATAGGTGATTAGCGATAGGACTTTCATGATGGTAAAGGGTCCTTTGCATTTCGGGGTGAACTTGGGGTTGATGACAGAGCGTTTCAGGTTGCGGGCTTTGAGCCAAACCTCGTATCTGTTCTTGAAAGGGGTAAACTTTTGGCGAGTGCAGGCAGCCATGGTTTGACAGGCGAGTTCGTGGGCAGTGAGAGCTTCATCTCAAGTGGTGATCAGGGACTTTAGGCAGGTTTCTACGGCAGGAAGAAAAGATTCAGCGATAACCGAAGATAGGGCACGGGGTTTATATCCCATCATGAGATAGAACAGAGAATGACTGGTGATGGAATGAGGGTGGTGATTGTGAGCGAATTCAGTGTAGGAGATGTTGTCAGCCCAGGAACCGGGATTGTTTCCGCAGAAGATGTGGAGATAGGTTTCAACCTCCTGGTTAACGTATTTGGTTTTGCCATCAGTTTGAGGATGGTATGCTGTGGAGAGGGAGAGGTCATAGTTTAGCATGTGTCTGAGTTCTTTGGTAAAGGCAGAGGCAAACTGGGGGTCATCGTCAGAGATGATTTTGTTGTAAAGTCCAAAGTGGGTGTAGACTTTGTGGAAAAAGAGGGATGCTACTCCCTCAGCGGTGATCATTTTCTTAGTGGGGCAAAGAATCACCCCCTTAGTAAGCCCATGGTCGACCACGACCAGAAGGGAATTGAAGGTAGAAGACTCAGGAAGATCTGTGATGAGATCACATGAGGTCTGCTGGAAGGGATGAGAGGTGGAGGATTTAATGGGTGTGAGAGAAGGGACCATGGGATGGGTGTTGGATTTGTTTTGCTAGCATATGACACAGCCCTCAACATATTGGCGGACATTGTTACGAACCAAGCCTAAACCAAAGAGAGACTGCAGGGGGAAGGCGAAGGAGTAAAGAAATAACCAAAGAGGAAAGACTCGCTGATGAGAAGACCAGTGTGAAGGCGGGAATAGGAACCTCTTGCTTAGCTCGTACCAGGGTTTGCAATCTGGCGATGGGATGATACTGACGATGATTTAAGCAATGGAGTGAGGGAGTCAGAGACCAGGAGCCTGAACCGGGAGGTAGTCCACAGAGTTGGTCCCAAAGATGACTAGAATCAAACTAGCGATCCTAACCGTCTAAGGACCGCTTATATAGTAGTATAGTATGGGTACAGGGTAAGAGCCTAGGCTATGATGTAGCTAGCTAAGTATAGTAGGGCTGTGGGTTATGACGTCAGGGTCTAGAGCTATTAGTAAGAGAGTGACATAGTGTCACATGAGAGGTAAGGAATGATCATGTGAAACAAAGGTGGAAAGGGTCAGGTGATATGAAAGGGAAAGCGGTCACCTGACTGTGGTAAGTAGTGGTCACGTGATGTGAAAAGTCATGTGATCAAGAAAAAGAAAGAAAGAAAGTGAGAAAGGTATAAAACAAGACCATTTTATAACAGACGTGGCTGGCAAGGCTGGGCCACCAGAATTCTGCAGAGACAAGTTGCCGAGTTTTCAGGAAGCTGGGGTGTCTGGCAGTTTCATGGTTGTGGCAATGTTGGAGAATGGAGTGGTGTAAGTCTCTGGAGTCCGAAACATATATACAGCCTTTATACATGAGTACATCACCTTCCATTTGCCAATCAGAGAGGCAAGAGCGGAAGGCAGCAGGAATGTCTTCGTTGATGGATTGGAGTTATTGGAGGATGAGGAGATCACCTTTGGAAGCAGCAGTGGCTTTGTCAGTGAGGGCAGTGTTGATAGCACAGATGAAGATTGAAGGTGGAAGGAACGTGACTGCTTGGTTATCAGTGTCAGATCTGGGAAAATGGTCACAATGGCAGGAGAGGACATCAGGGCCCAATAGATGAGATGCAGGTACGTGGACCATTTTGAGATCGAAGTCCGCCAGGTCAAGAAGCCAGCAGGCTTTGTGGTGGTTGAAAGCTTGTGGGGATCAGAAATATGTTAGGTTCTTGTGATCAGTAAAGACTTGAACCAGCAATTGAGATCTGTGGAGATAGTGTTGCCAAGATCTTAAGGCGCAAATGACTGCGAGGAGTTCTCAGTCATAAATGTCATAATTCTGCTTAGTGGGTGAGAGAGACTGGGAGAGATAAGAACAGGGGTGCCAATCTCTGTTAGAGTCGGCCTGTAAGAGAATTCCCCCGGTGGTGTTTCATGAGGTGTCAGTGGTGATAGTAAAGGGAGCGGCAAGATCCGGCATGTAGAGTACTGGCTCGGAGAGGAAGAGCCTTTTTAGGGAGGCGAAGACGTCCTGGCATGTGGGGGTCCAGGTCCAAGAGAGGTTCTTTTTGGTAAGATCAATAAGGGGATGGGCAATGTTGGAGTAATTTGCAATGAACCAACGATAGAAGTTGGCGAAGCCAAGAAAGGAACAGACTTCTTTGACAGTCGTGGGGACAGGCCAGGAGGAGATTCCTTCAAGTTTGACAGGGTCCATGGTGAGTTTGCTGGGTTTAACAACTAGTCTGAGATATTTGACCTCGGTAGTGGTGAATTTACACTTCTTGAGTTTCAGATGTAAGTCTAGTTCCATCATATGCTGGAGGACATGTTTCATATGTTCTTCATGGATCTTCTCGTCAGGGGAGAAGACAAGGAGGTTGTCCATGTAGATGACAAGCCATCCTTCAGCAATCATGTCATGGAAGGAGTCATTCATAAACTGTTGGAATGTGGCGGGGGAGTTACAGAGGCCGAAGAACATGACCATGGATTCAAAGAGGCCTTTGTGGGTAATGAACGCAGCCTTTTACTGATGGCCATCTTTGATGCAAACATTGTTGTAGCCCCATCAGACGTTGAACTTGGTGAAGACCTTAGTGTCTTTGAGTTTGTCAATGAGGTTAGAGATGAGCGGTAGAGGATATGTGTCACGAACGGTATGTTCATTGACGTATCAGTAGTCTTGACAGGGGCATAGTCTGCCGTCCTTCTTTTTGACAAAGAAGAAGGGTGATGCTTGGGGAGAGTTTGAGGGGCAGATCTTTTAGGTGGCAAGGTTCTCATCAAAGAAGGACTCAGTGGTGGTTCGTTCTTCAGGCATTAGGGGATATAGTTTCCCTATTTTAGGAATGAATCCCTCCTTGAGATTGATCTTGTGGTCGTAGGGTCTAGAAGGGGGGATGTGGTCGGTGGCTTCTTTGGAGAAGACTGAGGTGAAGTCAGCATATGTCAGGGGAAGAACCATTTTCAGTTTCAATTTGTTGGTGGAGATGGCAAGCTCCATGGCTTGTGTGATTCTCGTGATCTGAGCAGATCCGAGAGGGGTGTAGCGAGATCCAAACCAGATGGTTCGATAAAGAGCACAGTTGTCCATGGCACAGGAGAGGAATTGGTTTTTCTCCTTCCATCTGTTGTAGAAGAAGAGTTTCTCCTGTTCAGTGGCATAGACGTTGACATGTCGAGGGGGAGTGGAAGGAGGGACCCAGTAATGGAAGTCATGTCATTTAACATCAGCAATGTGGGAGGAATAGAGTTCCTTCGACTGATTGGAGGATTCAGAGATGGAGACTGTGCATTTAGCCCAGTCTATCGAGGGGTTGACAGTGCAAAGCCATGGGGTTCCGAGAAGGACATTATCCTTGAGGGATATAAGGTGAAAGAGCATGTGGTGGGCAATGCCTTCTATATTGAGGAAGAGGGTGACGCCGTGTTGGATATCACTGCTTTTGTTGAAGAAGCTATCAGTGTTCTGGGCACAGAGAGGTTCCTGGAGTTTCTGGATGGGAAAGGAGTTTTTCTTGGTGAAATCCCAGTCCATACAATTGATGCTAGCCCCACTATTGATGAGGGCACAGGTGTTGATGGCTTTGAGCATATGTGATGGAATAATGAGTTATACAGCGATCTCTATTGCTTTGGGTACAAGAGATGGTACAATTACACCGATACTAGAGGAAGAGGAGTCTGGCATCGAAGCAGATTCCCATTTCAAAAATCCGCAGAGAAGGAAACACAACACACATTTTCTTCATTGTCATTGTCATCCTCAATCTCTTCTAACTTAGGAAGCGTTTCTTCTTCAACCTTGTTGATGCACTTACTCTTGGGCTTCTACACACAGAACGTAGAACATTTGAGGGAGGTATGGCTGGATTTCTGGCAGTGGAAGCAGAGGCCTTCCTTGCAGCAGCGTTGACATTCCACATTGGTTAGCTTGCTTACTTTGATGACATTGACGTCCATGGTGTTGGGGTCTTTGGCAGGGGTAGAAGATCTAGGAGTAAAGGAGTGATATCTGCCCAAAGGGTTTGTGTTAATCTGGGAGATTTCGCGAGTGCAATCCCATTGGGTCTGGAAATGTACAACTTTCTCGTATCATGAGTCAATGGCAGTGGGGACAGTGTCCATTCTCATCATCTTGGTCATGAGGGGAGTGGGGATTCCAGATGTAAAGCACCAGATCAAAGACATTGGGGTCGGTGATGTTGGCAAGCGCTACCTTGTTCTTGAACTCCGAAATATAATTCAGGAGTGTTGTGGTGTGGGGTTCATCTTTTCTTCGGACGACCTGGGTGGTGAAGAGCCAGGCAACAGTGTTGCCAATGGTGTTGTGGTGTTCAAATGCCTTCTTGAAGGTGGCTTTGAAAGTGTCAAAGGTTCCGAGGTCAGGGGTGGCACCAGCCAAAGCATTTTGGCAGAAGGTACCAGCCCAAGTGTGAGCAGATCCCTTGGTCATATGAGAGAGGGTGAAGGTGACTTTCTTGGCATGGGAGTTATAAACATCCACATTGACCAAGAGGTAGGTTTCAATGGTATTGATTCATTCAACAGCTTATTCATAGAATCCATTGAAGGCCTTGGGCACTCTGAGGTGAAGTTCAACAGGTCTAGAAGACATGGTTGACGGAGAGAGGGGTTGAGAGGTCTGGAAGAATGGGAGAATGAAGAAAGGAGAGTTTCAGACAACAGAAGTGGGGAATGGGGGAGTCGGTACATATGGAATAGAGAGGGAGTGGGAGAGCTGGTGAGAAAGCTTGGTGTCTTCAAAGGTTTCTTCCCGTGAGGGTAGGGTTACATCAGATGGAAAAAGATTGAGGGGATCTTTGAGTTCTTCCTCGGTGTTGGTATTGTCCGAGGTGGATTCAGGGGATTCAATGGGTTCTGGCTGATGCAGTCACCAGCAAGAGTTGAGGGGGTTTCAATGGGAAATGGTGGTGGCTTACATAGGAGTAGCCATTCAAGGAGAGCTTAGACCTTTTGTTACGCTCGACCCAGGTAGGACCAAATGTAGCCCTTGATGGACAGAGAGAGGTCTAGGGGTCAGAGGAATTCACAGACACATAAGCAATCTCATGACAAAGTGAGTCATCCAGCAGCGGTTCACAACAGTGACAATATGAAGGGTTTTACAAACATATGAGCAATCTCATGACAAGGAGGGGCCCAGAGTACAGTTGCTCAAAAGCACACTGACTAGTCTAGGGTTCAGAGGTTCAAGGGAAGGAGACAAGGGACAAGGGAAGTGAGGATCAAGTCAATTGTCCGCAGATGCTAGGTAAGACAAGGGAGATCTAAGCTAGAGATCTGTACTACACAAGTCGCGTATTTACAAGTAGAGGTTCCACACACAGACCATAAGAAGATGATACTAAGAATGTAATGGGAATATGGATGATGTGTCATATGATAATGAGAGCCAATAGGAAGACAATGTGTCAGTAATATTACAAGGAAAAGATAAGATGTTATCGTGACGACTGTGGAGTCACGTGGAGAAACGGCTATAGCTGACTGGAGGATCATGTGCTCAAGGAATAAAGAAATATACGAGGTGGGAGTCGAACAAGCGACTCATATGAATACAGCATATAGCTAAAACGTGAGAAAAGAAAAGAGTAGTCTGGTGAATTGTAACAGCCTCCTTGCATTGCGTGATATCCCCAGTCCACCTGGCATGTGTCTCATTGGCTGCGGATATCTTTTCCAACTTCTCCGGAATGATGTCAACCTCTGTGCTGAGATCACGTACCTGCATGAGGGTGTTGTTGAGTCTATCCTATCCATCCGTTAGCTGTCTGAGTTTATGAAGGTTATCTAGACATACCAGCAACTTGTGCCACTTGTCATATACTGAATCTCCGGCCTCCAGAACCAACTCCGACCTTTGTATATATGAACTCTGGTGTGATCTCTTCGAGACGCAACTCCTACCTTTCAGACCTATTTACATCACTTACACTACTTATGTTTCATTCCTCTGTATATGTACTAGCTTCGCCCTCTGTCTTCCTCTGATCCTGTGTCTCGCTTAGAAGCACAGCTCCGGCTCCATATCCCCTCCAGTTCCATCTTACTTACAAATCCACTCCACCTCCATTACTAATACCTATGCCCCCATAGTATACAAAGTCCTCTGGACTACTCCTGTTTTACTTAGTTTTGTTATTGACTTTGACACAGACTCCAAACCCTTTGAGTCATCTTCAGTTCCCTTCTCCACTCCACTCTGAAATACGAGACACTGAAGATCAACAAGGGCGCACCACATATGGTGAAGCCAACATCTCAATCCCTCAAAACTCTGGAGTTCCAGAGTTATGCTCAGGAGTCCAGCACGGTCTTAACACCACTGCACAGTCCACATCTCCTTCTCTTCCTCCAGCTCCTTGGGATCATCTGGCATGCACAGCGTGCATGCTAAGGTAGCATCCATCACCTGTTTGAATGTGATTTCTGCGGCTTGCTTTTGCTGGTCAGCTAGATTTCTGGGTTTGAGCAGCACACTGAGTTGGCTGATTCAAGTGGATATGTTGGTGATAGTGGTGGTATGGTTAGGGAATAGCATGGATATATCTCCGGGTGTCTGGAGGCATACCTGCATCTATACCTGTACCCCAGGGTGGTATACCCACAGGTATGAGCATGGAGTCGAATGCAAGAGAGCATGCAAGAGCGATGGCAGAACACATGCAATTTGTTACACTCGACCCGGGTAGGACCAAATGTAGCCCTTGATGGTGAGGTGAGGACAAGGACAAGGATGGCAAAGGCAAGTGTCCCAGTAAGGGTGAGAGGAATGACAGCACAATGTATGCAATTGCACACATTGTGCTGTTGTTCCACTATCTCCAGCTGGCAACTTGAAATGGTGGGCAAGGATGAGGGTGAGGATCCAGGTGAGGATGTGGATGAGGAGTGGATGGATGAGGATGAGAAGTGACGACAACGGCAATGAGGGCAATGGTGGGGATAAGATAGCATTCGGTGAGTCTATGAAAAAAGAATAAGCGAGCTGCGACTCACCATCTAATTACCATATTTAGTAAAATACCCGCAGCACAGATATGGGTAAGGGTACGGGTATGGGTATGGCACAGCACTAACTGTACCCGTACCTGAGCAGTACCCATATCCATGACCCATGCAGGTATCTGGTACCTGTACTATTCCCTAGGTATGGTGGGTGGTTGGTGAGAGATGCAGACAGAACAAGTGGACTATCCATTTGTTCATGCCCACAACCCTACATGCTTACCTCAGCATCATGTGACTGACTGAGGACAGTAAGTATTCAAGTCCCCTGTGGATATACGGAACTCACATTTTCTAGCTTCATATTCACCACATTATTACTCCCAGACATTTCCTTTCCATCCATAATATCCTCGACAATCTGTTCACACCTTCCTGCACTTCCATCCGCCTTATCTGACCTTTTCCACTTGTCCGGATATCTTATCTGCTTTCTGGAAAGCCCAGATCTGTCTATTCCTTTTGTAGGTTTCCGTGTCTGTTGTCCTGAAGACATTGTCCATGTTTGTTAAGACCTGCCAGTAAGTGTTCACTTTCTCAGATATCAGTTTCACTTGTTTCCTTAATTTCAGATACTTCAGATTAGTTTTACTACGAGTCCAGATATCTTTCCTCTTTACTTTTCTGACTTCACTTTTATTATCCTTTTGTTTTATTCTCTTTTCTATTGTTATGGACTTGTTTCGAAGTTGAGTTACACTTAGTTTACCTTGGTAACACTCTGTCTCCTGGTTGTCATAAGGTCTCGGGTATGCCCAGACTATAAAAGGTTGTACTTAGCCTTTAGAAAATTCATCTTTTGCTCTGTTGCATTGATCAACAATGTTTTCTAAGTCCTTTGTCATTGTTCAACACTTTCCACTTGTCCGTCCTACAATTCTACGCTATCGTGCATCTGTTCTGGTACATTTTGCATCCACATTTTCCACCCAATATTCCAGAAACTGTCTGGAAATACTATTTCTTGCTTGGAAAGGCTTGGTGAGCTTGAGCTATATCCTTCTGTGCATCTTCTCTTCTCTGGAATCCCTTTAGGGTCAAACATATTGCACCCATCAATTTCTTTTGCTACTGACCAGATTGGATTTATTCCTATCAAGGTTCAGAGTGTTCTTTACATTGGGCCATTGGCAGATGACTGGGTTGATGAGCCTGATGCTGGCTTGTCTGTGTGCGTCAATCGCTGGTGAAATGCATGCCCTGAACAATAGAAAACAATGTTTCAAGTCTTCCAAGAATCTGGAATCTTTGCTACCATTTGCCACCATCACTTCATCCTTCTTGCTTGTGATATGGTTAGGAGCAGTGAGCTGTAAGTTTCCTCTAATAGTTTTTTATATTCCTAACAATTTTCAGTGCCAAATATCCACTATCAATTGTCAACAAACTGATATTTGTTTATGGGCCAAATGAGGCAATCTTTTATGAGATCGGCTGTGTGTTTAACACAACACTGTTGAACAGCATGCTAGGACCAACAGCATGTACCCTGAATATGAAAATGATGGTGTGTGCATTCCATGGCCATGCACATAATCGGAAGTGTCACCTCAGTTGGCATCCACTCTACATCCGAGGAACTAGCCATACAGAAGGTGAAGGCTATGAACATGTCTTCTCAGCATTGAACAATCTTGCCTTGGCTATACGGCATTCCACAAGGTTCCATCATTTGTATTTCACTGATGAACCTTATAGGTACTCTCCTTTGGAACTATTATTGAGCTGCAGCCAAAGCTGTCTGTTCTTTAACAGCTAAGCTTAATATTCCAAAGACAGAATTTAACATTGCTGATGATGCTTTCGAGAGGTTTCATGAACAAGAACAGCAGTATCTTGGCAGTCTGAAGGAGCTTCCTGCTTGTGACCATATTCAAATCCAGTATGTTTGCACTCTCAATGAACTTGTGGACAAAAAGTAAGTATGGTGCCA
>JBBPQU010000723.1:0-15598 GCA_038092655.1 Boletus sensibilis
ATTATTTTCCTCGCCTCTAACACCGTTAATGCGCTCTTCTTCACAATTGTCCGCTCCCGCATCACCTTCAGCCTCATCATCTTCTCCGTCCCTATCTTATCTCTTCCAGCCCTCATCCACTTCCTTCATCGCACCTCCGACCCTTCCGAATGCCTCTCCACCACTTCCGTCCCCGACCAGATCAACCAGAGCAATCCCACCACCACTACCCATCACCCCTATGGCCGTCCCCAACTATCAGATGCCCCTCCAGGAAACCCAGAACACTCCAAAATTTGACAGGAAAACTCCGGCGCTGCTTCCGCGCTTCCTCGAAGACGTGGACATCATCGGAACCACTGCCGGACTAACGTATGAGCTCAGAATCAAAGCCACTATCCACTACACAGAGCTAGAGAAAGCTGAGGGTTGGGAACTCCTCGACGAAGCCTCCGGAAACACTCCTAAGTGGGACAAGTTCGTCCTCACAGTCAAAAAATTATACCCCGGATGCGAAGGAAGTAACCGTTACTGCCACGCTGACATACAATATCTCATAGATGAGTACCACGTAAAGCCTATGTGAAGCCAAGACAACCTTGGGGAATACCAGCAGAAGTTCAAGAAGGTTGCGACAGTCCTTATCAAGAATGGAAAGTTATCCAACATGGACCATGACGCCCTCTTCCTGTACGGATTCCCGGATGACCTCGCTGATCGAATCCGACACCACCTGTCAATCATCAAGCCCAATCATCACCCCAAAGACTCTTACCTGATGGACGACACCATAGAAGCCGTGAAGTTCTTGCTAACCAGATCCGCCTTACAGCCTAATCTCTCAGGGGGGTCCGCTAATACCCCACAGCATCCCTATTTCCCTGCATGGGCAAATCTGATCCTGTCCATGCCTACGTCTCGTCCGCCCACCCCTCAACTCGCGGCTCCGGCTATTAAACAAGAAAGCATGGTAGTTAACTGACAGCAACTTCAGTCCGCTGTTCAGACTCGGACATGCGCCTTTTGCGACGCCTTCGGTCACTTCATGGGTGAATGCCCTCATGTGGACGAATACATCTGGACCGGCAAGGCAGGTAGAGGATCGGACAGCCATCTCTACCTCCCTGATGGTAGACGCATTCCACGCATTACCGGGTGCAACTGTATTCGTGATTGCATTGACCGAATTGTCACAGAGCAGGCCACTTCAGTTGCCTCAACTAGTAAAAACATACCACCCCATATGACCGCAGGAATTCTGTCCATGACTTACCCGGATACTGATGCTATCTTAGACATTGAGCCTTCAGCTTTCATGACATCCGTAGAGGATACTATGGACCCGTCGCTTATGGACCCAGAGTTCCAGCCTTACATCACACAGGCTTGGGTGAGTTTCCAAGCAGAACGAACAGTGAAGGATCCGAAAGGAAAGAAAGTCCGCTTCGACGGAGTCCACATCCTGTCATGCAAGACCAATCATCCGGGTTCTCATTCCACTATGGTATCTGAGGAGATTGAATCTCCAGAGATCCAGAGGGAAGCGCGGACCGGCAGACAACTGCTCGGACTCACGCCTACCTCTATCAAGGATTCCGCACCCATCATCCGGACCGCCTCAGGATTAGGGTCATCATCATCTGGGCCTGCACTATCAGGCCCTAGTAACATTTCGTCTAAGCAACCTGTCGCTAACATACCTCCTCCCTTCTACCCATCTACGAATCAATATAGGTACTCGTTTCCGCTCGAGGACGATACCGCCCCGAAGCGCATCCTCGACTGGGTACTCGAGACAAGCATCCTGGTCCCTATAAAGGACCTTTTCGCTGTTGCACCTGAGTTCTAGAAGCAATTCCGCAATCTCACCACTACTAAGTGTGTATCCTCTACTAACATCATACAGGTTAACGAACTTTCCGGTCATCATGACCTGGGAGCTGTTGAACGGGAGTATGGTGACCATATACTCCGGAATGCTGACGGAGACATCATAGCGCCCCATAGCTTACTGCTCCGGTCGCTAGAGGCCAGGATTCTTGAAACCAGCTGGACTATCTCATGCATCCTTGACACCGGGTCTGAGATCGTCACCATGCCTAAACGGGTATGGGAGAGCCTCGGACTCCCAGTCCGGTCAGACCATGCAATCACCATGTCAAACGCCAACACCTCTACGGAGTCGATGCTCAGAGTTGTAGAGAACCTCTGTCTAGACTTCAGATCTGGGGAGATTTCCCTCCAGGTTCAAGTAATTCCTCGCGCGAACTTTGACCTTCTTCTTGGTCGCCCGTTTCATTGCCTTATGTCCACTACTACCGACAACTTTCCGGACGGTGCTCAAATGATTACCTTACATGACCCTAACTCTGGAAAAGAGCATAAACTACCTACCCGTCCTTGGACGGAAGGATGTCCTTGTTGTTGTAAAGGATTGCACTGCGAAAACCATCAGTCCATCGTTGAGATGGATTTTTGAGTATCGATGATCCGCCACAAGGTTGGGGAGAGTCCCACACACAAGCCGGTCAATCCGACTATCTGTTTCTCTTACCCGTTGTATCTTCTTCGCTTATCCAATCCCTTCCAAGCGCTCCGAATGCTGTTTTTTATCAATCTGTCTCCCCTTTGTATGATTATCTTTCATCCACTCAATCTACTTTGACTCCAGACCACATTACTGCCTTACACTCCGTTTACCACTTCGATCCGGTTTTACATTCCCTGGCATACAAGCCAGTCACTAAAAAGGTCCGGTCGGTCATGGCCCCTCTCGAAGAAGAGTTCCATGTCATTTGTTGGCTACCAGACGATCCGCTTGCCAGACTCACTCCATTACCCACTCACCCTCTGGATTTTACCCCCGGATTCTGTTTTACACAGGAGCGCGTGGATGCTTTAGACCTTGATCCCGCAAAATGGCTTTGGCCAGAGGAACTGAAATTGGTCTGGTGGTTAGTCTGTGACCATGAGAAGGCTTTTGCTTGGATTCCGACTGAATGAGGTCGTCTTGACAAACAGTACTTCCCTCCGGTCAAGATACCAACAGTCCCTCATACGCCGTGGATTCTGCGCAACATACTGGTTCCGCTGTCCACATGGGACCAAGCCATCCAGATCATTAAGGACTGGATTGCCTCCGGAGTTTATGAACCGTCTGCCGCAGCATACCGTTCCCGCTGGTTCTGCGTGCTCAAGCAGGATAGAAAGACTCTCCGGTTGGTCCATGACCTCCAACCACTCAACACCGTCACCATTCGGGATTCATCGGTCCCACCTTTTGTTGAACACCTCACGGAATCATTCGCCGGATATGCGGTTTACGGAATGCTGGACTTATTTGCAGGATACGACCAACGACTGCTCCATGTTGACTCTCGCGACATGATGATGTTCAATAGTCTGCTCGGACCACACCGTCTCACCACTCTTCCGATAGGACACACTAACGCAGTACAGGTCTACCAAGTGGACATGGCTTTCGTCCTTCAAGACAAGATTCCGCATTATATGATGCCATTTGTCGACGATTTACCCGTGAAATCCGAGACAATCTGGTATCAGTGAGAGGATGGTTCTTACGAGACCATCCCCGAGAATCCACTGATCCGGAAGTTCATTTGGAACCATCTCATTGTCGTTAACCGCATCCTACAGTGTTTGCAGAACGTCAGAGCCACGGTGTCTGCCAAGAAGTTCATACTTACCACTCCGGACACAACTATCATTGGGCACAAGTGCACGTTTGAAGGCCGGATTCTGCATGAAGCCAAGGTTCAGAAAATCCGAGACTGGCCGGAGTGCACCAATCTCACTCAGGTCCGCGGTTTCTTGGGTACCTGCAGAGTAGTCCACATCTTCATTCGCAATTTCGCTTCCATCTCTCGTCCATTAGTCAACCTGACACAGAAGGGAGTTCCTTTCGAATGGGGTGACTCCCATTGCTTAGCCATGAATCGTCTGAAGGACGAGATCATTAAGTCCCCTGCGCTCCGCTGCCTCAATTATGAGTCCGGATGTGAAGTAGTCCTTGCTGTGGACACTTCTATCATAGCAGTTGGATATATCTTGTCGCAGGACGGAGAGGATGGCAAACGCTATCCGAACCATTTTGGATCCATTAGCCTAACGGAAGTCGAGAGCCGCTATTCGCAGGCCAAACTCAAACTTTACGGACTGTTTCACGCCTTGCGTGTGGTTCGAGTTTTCATCTTCGGAGTCGCCAACCTTACGGTTGAGATGGACGCTAAATATGTCCAAGGTATGATTAACAACCCGGACTTGCAGCGGAATGCAACCATCAATCGGTGGATCACCAGTATTCTGTTATTCCACTTCCGTCTTGTTCATATCCCCACCCCCCATCATTCCAGACCGGATGGATTGTCGCATCGTCCCCCTTCCAATGATGATCTGCCTGATGAAGATGACTTTGAGGACTGGCTCGATGACGCATATTCCTTTTCTATCTCCTTACTTAATGAATGTTCTTTCCCTTCCATCTCTGTCTCGAACATTGCTAGAGTTTATTACCACTTGGACAGCAAACCCCCACTTCCCTTACCCGTTCCCACATACCTTACCCTCCTTGCTTCTCTTTCTTCCAATTCTAATTCTGAGTCTGAGTCTGAGACTGGATCCGTCGACCAGACGAACAACCCTATTCTCCCCCGATTCATTAAGGCCATTGCTAAAAAAGCTCGGATTGCACAGATCCGGGACTTTCTTGAAACTTGAGTTCGCCCCTCTGACCTTTCTGATGCAGACTTCCAGTCCTTCGTCAATTCCACCATCCGCTTCTTTGTGCTCAATGGATCGTTATGGCGTCGGGAGCCACACAGACGCCATCAGCTCATACCTCCGGAGCAGTGACGTTACGGACTCATCCAGGAGGCTCACGATAGCCTCGGACACAAGGGTGTCTTCTCTGTCCGGACCTGTCTGTTGCTCCGCTTCTGGTGGCCAATGCTGGTCGACAATGTCAAGTGGTTCATCCAGACATGTCACCAATGTCAAGTGTGCCAGACCCGGAAACTTCACATTCCACCTACCGTCCCAATCATCGGTGGTCTGTTTCGGAAAGCTCACCTGGACACTATGGTTATGCCTAAGTCTGGTGGGTACCGGTATATCGTCCAAGCCCGGTGTGCTCTCACAGCGTATCCAGAGTGGTGTATGCTTCAGTCCAAGAATGCTGCTGCTCTTGCAGCCTTCATTTTCGAAGATATCCTGTGCCAGTGGGATGCTTTATCCGAGATCATTACTGACAATGGACCCGCTTTCACCCAAGCCTTAGAAGTCCTGGCAGACAGATATCATATCCGACACATCCGCATCTCCCCCTACAATTCGCAGGCAAACGGAATCGTTGAGCGAAGGCACTTCGATGTCCGGGAGGCCATCGTTAAAACTTCCGATGGGGGGGAGTTTCGCTGGCATACTGCCGCTCATTCAGTCTTTTGGGCCGAGCGGGTGACAATCCTTAGATCAACCAGTTTGTCCCCCTATTACATGGCTCATGGCGTCGAGCCACTCTTTCCCTTTGACCTATCTGAAGCAACCTTTCTCGTACCGCTCCCCAATACTGATCTGCTTTCCCTGTCCAGACTAATCGCTTGGAGAGCCCGACAGCTCCAAAAGCGTCAGGAGGACATAGATGCAATCCGACAGCGAGTCCAAAAGGCTCATTTCGAGTCTGTCAAACATTTCGAGGCGGTGTTCAAGAACCGGATCCAAGACTACGATTTCCAACCCGGAAGTCTAGTTTTGGTCCAGAATACTCGAGTCGAAAAGGAACTCAACCGGAAAACAAAGCCAAGGTATCTCGGTCCAATGATGGTCCTTTGCCAGACTCCTGGAGGATCGTACGTACTGGCGGAGTTGGATGGAGCGGTATCCAAGCTGCGATATGCGGCATTCCATCTACTACCTTATTACCCTATGTTTCAGACATCGGTCCAAGTCTCAGGACTCACCGGACTTGACGATGAAGACTTGGACAAGCTGGTAGAAGAAGATGTTGAAGAGCACGACAAAGAAGACCCGTTAGCAGACGGCTTCAAATAAAACCAAAAAACCAAATAACGTCATTCCGATACTATAGATCTCTGTCTTACCCCAGGTGTAGTCTGGCGAGCACCTTCATTCTGTTTTGTAACCCGATCAAAAAGGAAAATACTAAAAATATCAACAGAAAGTCTTTCCATACATACGTATCCAACAGACAGTCGTTCCGTCATTTTCTCTCTCTCTCTCTCTCTAGTTCCGAATGTGTCTCCACGAATCCGTACTAATATTCCGTTTTCATTCGATCACGTACCGAGACACTGCGCTCTTTCTGTACATATGGTCCTGCGTCCAGGACAATCCGAAAAAGAATCTGAAAGAAGACCGAAGAACGCAAGTCGAGTCGGACACTCGCACCCAGTTCCATTCCTTATATGATTTTTACTATCGCTTATTCTCTTATTCTTACTTAGACCATGAACACGGACTAGACTCGGACTCAGACTGATTGGATGGGTTTTCACGGGTTGATTCACGACAAATACGGATGGATACGTTGTACAAAAAAAAAAAAAAAACAAGGAGCAGTGCAGACTTACTGGATTTTACAGAGCTTGTCCATCACCTCATCCATTTCCCCCATTACTTCTCCATGCTCCGCCTCCAGCACCTTCATACTAGACTGGATCTCACGAACCTGCCCCTGCAGACAGAGCAGATTCTGAACCACACGGTCCTGTGTCTTCGCTGTGTCGGACCGTCCGGAGATACCAGCTGCGACCTTCTTAGGCACCGCCTTCCCTTTCCCTTTCCCTCTGACCGGACGTGCCTCCTCAACCTCGGACTCCTTGAGCATTATAACCTCCGGAGAGTCTTGGTCGCGCGAGGTGCTCGCCTTCACAACCCGAGACGACCACGCTAAACATCTGTCAATCCGGTATCATGAAGGAAGAGTAGAAACACTTACCCACAACCTCTACCTCGACTTTCCCCTTCTTCTGCCCTCCGCGTCCAGTCAACCGACTGCACTTCGCCTTCGCCTTAACACACCTCTCACAGGTGGCACCTTCGGGTCCGGTGCACTCCAACCCGCCCTTCACGCACTTCTCGCACAGCTCCGGCTGGATTGCTCTCATCTCCATCGTAACGGATCCTACTTCCTCGTCCGACGCATCCTCATCGAACGTCCTGGTGTGCTATAACCGGATAAATCAATCTGGGCGTGGACAGCGGATTCCGACAAAGGCACTCACCTTGTTCCCCCCCATACGCCTCACGAACAAGGCGTCTGAGAGCCCAGACATGGCCTCAGACGACACTCCCCTTGTTTCCAGGACCAGAATCCTTACCATCTCCTCAACCTCCTCAACCTCCATCTGCGTCGACATCGGCTCCAGCTCAGGCAAGCTCGGAGGGGGCGCCGTGAACTCTTTGGTCCAGCAGGCGTGCGTCTTCTCAGCCTCCATGATCATGATGTTCATGTTGTCATCGAATTCTGCTCCGACGCTGACCTTTGCCGCCTCGTCAACGGTCTCCAGAAGACAGTTCTAAGGCCAGATTAGCTCCCAGACTTGCGCCCAGAACTCCACGATGTACCATTGCACTGGTCCAATCCGCCAGCCACTGCTTCTGGTTGTCCAACAATTCCTCCTTCACATCCGGAGTGGCAGCGGCCAATCCAATGATACGTTCGGACGCGAGCTCGATGGCCCGCTTTGCAGTCATCCGCTGGACACCTATCGGGTCCTTGCGTTGGGAAATAGCGGCAAGTCTACTTTGGAAGGAGGACATGGTGAAGGGAGATGGGGAAAAGATCAGTGGATTGTGGCACGGATGTTTTAAACCCGCTATTGTTCCTTTCAGACTCCAACCTCTGTGTGTCCGACAACACAAGCACCTGACTGGGACAGTCAGTTTCTAAGTCCCCTGCGGATGTAGAGAGCATCCGCTCCCTACAGTTGTAGCCTTCCATTTTCCCATTCTCCGTCCCATCCGGTGGCCTTAGCTTTTAGTCCACACACTGAACACTCCTCCGTTATCAATCCGCACCGCACCCGATCCGTATCTGTCAGTCCGCTCAGTCCAGTAAGTCAGTCCATTGTCCGTGGTAAGTCTGGAACAGTCCGGAATCCGTTTTCCCTTCATCTACCTACTTTCCCTCTTATTGGACTCAGATAGTAAGATGGCAACTAGCACGTCAAATACACTAGTGTTACAGACATATCTCATCTCCATACTATCTCATCTCCATACTGGTCTCATCTCATTTACCTTTTACTCAGACTCTTCTCAACCCTTATTTCGTTACTTACCTGTCTGGATTGTACCTTAGAGTATAAGTCCTGTCAGCTGGTTTGGTAATGCTCAGTTTCCTCCCGTTGGATTCTCACTATCGTTTGTCGCCCGTCCAAACCGTCTTTGTCAACTGCCCAACATGGGTCTCCGCAGAGAACACCATCATTCTCATTGTTATACGCCTTTCCGCACGCTGCACTCCGTCTCTTTCCATGTCTGCTCCATTCTCAGACTCTCAGACTCACCTTTCTTCAGTCCGGACTCACCCCAGACTTTCTAATATCCGCCAGATTTAGTATGCTCGGGTCTATCTTCGATGCCTCCACCCGGAATTCCTTTAGGGACGGACATTTTGTACCCTTCTAACTAATCCTTCAAGCTCTGACCGGAATGCTTGTTCCAGCAGGTCATCCAAGCTATCTTCTCTACAGCAGTCCGAGATGAGTTTGTTGTGAAGTCTGAAGCATTTGAAAACATGGGTGAAGAATAATTGGGCAATGCCTGTGGCGTTGATGGTTTTGGAGCAAGGAGCGAGAATTACCCCCTTACTAAGACCATGGTCGACCACGACCATGACAGAATCGAGACCATCGACGGCAGGGAGGTCTGTGATCAAATCAACGGAAAGGTGGCTAAAAGGGCGAGAGGTGGCCACTGCCAGGGGAACAAGGGGGGGAATGGTGGGGTGGGTGCGGACCTTATGGCTTTGGCAGAGGGCACACCCGGTGATGAAGTGGTGGACAAAGGCAGAGAGACCGGGCCACCAATAATCGTGAGAGAGAAGGGCGATGGTGTGGAGGTGACTGCCATGACCCCCAGAAGGGGAAGTGTGGATGGAGGAGACTAGGTCGTGGCGGGCAGCAGGGGGAATATAGAGGCGGTGTTGGAAATATAGATGACCATCAGTGAAAGACCAGTCGTCGGGATGGGCGCGGCCAAAGAGGGATTCACCCGCCTCCATGCCCTTGAGGGCATCAAGGATGAGTGGGTCTGCGGAGCAGGAGGCGGAGATCTTGTCTAGGAGGACAAGGTTGATGGCGCGAAGCTGCAAGTTGAACGCAGAGAAGGGAAGGAGCTGGACATCAGAGTTGTCCGAAGAGGTATCAACCTCATTGCGGCGGGAGAGGGCATCTGCCGGTCCCATCTGGGAACTGGGGAGAGCAGTGTAATCTAGGTCAAAGTCCTGGAGAAAAAGCAGCCAGCGTGCCTGGTGGCGAGAAAGTTTACGAGGTTCCTTAAAGTACATGAGGTTTTTGTGATCGGTGAGGATCTTCATGGGGTGCGGGGACCAAGGAGATATTGCTGCCACTCTTCAAGACCATGTATGACCGCGAGGAGTTCACAATCATAGATATCGTAATTACGTTCCACTGGAGAGAACATTTGAGAGAGGTACCCACAGGGGCGAAGGTCGCCATTGGAGTCGGTTTGCATCAGAACCGCTCCAGAGGCTGTCAAGGAAGCGTCCATCATGAGGGTGAAGGGGCGGGTGGTGTCGGGGAAGGTGAGGACGGGACAAGTGGTAAAGGCGTGTTGTAAAGCATGGAATGCAGAGATATGGTGATCATCCCAAGTCCATGGGGAATCCTTCTTGGTGAGGTCCAAGAGAGGACGAGCAAGGGTGGAGAAAGAGGGGATAAACTTCCTGTAGAAGTTGCAAAAGCCCAAGAAAGACTGGATGTCTTTGACAGAGGTGGGATAGGTCCAATCCTCGATGGCTTTGAGCTTGGCAGGGTCCATCTGGACTCCGTGCTCGTTGATGACCAAACTGAGGTAGTCGACCTCTTTGGCAGCAAAGGTGCATTTCTCCAGTTTCAAAAACATTTCATGTTCGTGAAAACGCTGGAGGACCTTCTTGGTATATTCTTCATGGAGGGTGGGGTCGGAAGAGTGGATGAGGAGATCATCCATATAGATGATCAGCCATCCTTCCGCAAGGAAATTCCTGAAGAGGTCATCCATGAAGGCCTGGAAAGTGGCGAGGGAGTTACACATGCCAAAGAACATGACAGTGGGCTCAAAGAGTCCGAAGGGAGTGACGAAAGCGGCTTTCCAATGATCTTTGGCTTTGATGAGGATATTGTTATATCCCCATTGTACGTCGAATTTGGTGAAGATGGAGGATCCGTGAACTTTGTCCACTAGATCCGAGATAAGGGGAAGAGGGTAGGCGTTCTTGATCGTGTGTGAGTTCAGATAGCGATAATCTTGGCAAGGATGGAGTTTACCATCCTTCTTCTGGACAAAGAAGAAGGGGGAGGCTTGGGGGGATTTGGATGCTATGATTTTCCCCAAAGCTAGGTGTTCATTGATGAACTCCTTACATGCTATCTGTTCTGCTGGGGCTAGAGGATAGTTCTTTGCACGGTGAGGGATGAACGAATCCTTAAGTTCAATGGCGTGATCATAAGGTCGAGAAGGAGGGAGTTTCACAGTATCCTTCTTGTTGAAGACATCTGCGAATGTTTGGTATTCGGCAGGGAGAACAACCTTTGGTTTTTCCTCTTTTTGGGCAATAGTGGTGGACAGTGTGGTGCATCTTATTAGATACTCCGGTACTTTGATGGAATTGGTGTGTGCACGAAGAAATTGTGCATGCTGGAGAGGCCCTTTCTTTTGAAAGGCGGAGAACAATTCCCGGTGAATATGTTCCTCTTCTTCGTGTTCCAAATATCGAAGAATATATCGTTGAGCGGCGGTGTCCGCGTGGTCGATCGACCTACTCTTGTAGGTGGCAGGGGTGAGGGTGATGTTTCCCTTGGTCCAATCGATTGTAGGGTTGAATGCACGTAACCAAGGTAATCCAAGGATCACTTGATCCTTTCCGCAGTTCAGGACGAATAGGTCCCGATGTTCTTTGATTCCTCTGTAATTGAGGATGATGTTGGTTTTGAATCTGATATCCCCAGATTGATTCATCGAGCCGTCCATGTTCCATGCCTGTATAGGATCCTGCAGGCAGTAGAGTGGTAGTCCAGCCTGGCGTACCACTTCATTTGAGATGAAACATCCGGTTGCCCCACTGTCTATTAGGGTGCACAGGCCAACACTTTTCTTGGTCTGTTTATCCTGGATCAAGAGGGGAATGCGAATAGAATTACTTTTCGATCCAGAGATAAATACAGGTGCAAGCATTATGGAAGGAGATGATGTTGGTTCATCCCTTCCATCTAAAAAGACAACTGAATAGGGGTGGAGGAAGGTTGTCCGTCAGAGACTAGGACATTTACGTCTTCTTCCTCACAGAGGGCAGTTTCCGATGGGCAATGTCTTTCCAAGACATTCCCTTGTTCGTCCAGGTTAGGGTCAAACACGGTTTTCAATGTCCTTAGAATCTCATTGTGGTTAGCATGAGAGGAAAGACTTTTGATGTACGCGTCCAGAGAATCTGAGGGGGAAGAGGATGGTCTGGGAGGATGGGTGGCCATGACACGAGTGTGGGCTTGGAAAGAGAAGTTCTTACTCCTCCCTTGAGAAGTCTGTGGATAACCAGGATGCTTGCAAGTATGGCACCCAACCTTCTTGCATATAAAATAGCGTTTCTCCCACATAAGCCGAGCATGTTCGACTGGGGAGATTGAGAGACAATCCATGTCCAGAGCATTGAGATCGTGGCTAGAATGACCTTTTCCATAGGCCATGTGCGGTCCCTCTCTAAGTCCTCTAATTCGGTTGAACCCTCCTGCAATTTCGGCTGCCTTGTTATAGATCTTTTGCATGTTGTCGGTAGTGTTAAGGACACCGGATTGGATGAGTTGGATAGCGATCTCTTTGGAGAGTCCCCAGAGGAACCACTCGGTAAGAGTGCCCAATTCTTTGATTCTGGATTGGGTTGCGAGGATGATGAAACGGGAGAGATAGTTGTCAAACTCCTCTCTTCCGTTTCCTTGGTGGAGATTGGCCAAGTCCATCCTTGTGTTAGTGGTGGTGTCATGGGCCGAGAAGGTGGTGGTGAAGGCATCCCTAATGTTGGAGTAGCTTTTCTTGTTAAGAGGTACTTCATTGTCAGCAAGTTTGATAAGCCATGCTTCAGCAAAGGCTTTTCTGCATCCTTTGGACATCCTGTTGAGTAAGACAAGGCACTTTGCCTTATCTGAATATTTCTCCTCGTGAAGAGAGAAGTATCCTTTCATTGCCAACAGCCATCTGTTGGCGTTGCCCCCAAGGCCAGAGAATTCCTCGGGGAGAGCTGCTTTGATTTCTCCCATGTTGTTGTCATCTTCGTCCAGATCTACTTCTCCGATAGGGTAATCTGGATCTGGATCTGGTGCTGGATCTCGTTTAGGCGGGGTAGGGTCTTGGTAGTGGTAGTCTTTAGGTTCTTTAGCTGGGAGGGTGATTTCCTCAGGTATATCTGGAGAGGCAGAACACGTGATAGAGGGGTTCTGTGAGATTACTGGTGCAGGGGATTGTCAAGGTGGAGGTGGTGGGATGGATGGAGTATGAGATGGTGTTGTTATCCTACGCTCTGGCACAGCAGAGAAGGAAGTGGTGGGAATTGGAAGAGAGATTCTACTTTCCTTGTTGTCTGAAGGTGTTCCTACTCGGTAGGACGATAGATTGATTCTCCGTGTGGTGACGATGGGTTGCTACCTCCTGGAAGCCAGTGGATGGTTGGGCGTAGTAGCTCCAACAACCTATAACTTAGACCTTTTGTTACGACTGTGTAACAATGGAACACCAAGGTGTATTCCAAGTCTATATTTTCCCTAGGTTCTATTAACCTAAGGTCCTAGGATTTATGACAGGCCTAGGTCTTAGTCTTGACAAAAGACTAAGAAGTAAAAGATACCTAGGACGAAGCCTAGTATCGAGTTCGAGACAAGGCGAGTGAAGAAAGACTTTACACTGTATATTGTGTAGGTCTAAGTTAAGGATATAAGTACAAAGAAGAGAGGTTTATATATGGTAAGAGTAGGATTCAAGTGGAGCTTGAATGTACATAAGTGCAGGTAAGACACGAGTCATGTGACGAGTCGCATTGTGTATGTGACTAGGTAAAGGGATACGACGCATATGAGAGAACACGTTAGGAGGCAGTGTCTGTGGGATAAATAGGAATAGTATGGAAGATATCGGAGAGAAAGGAAAGAACCAGGTCGTAGAGAATCGGATCAAGGAGGTGGTTCGAGGCTGTGCTGGAAGTAGTCCTTGAAGGCTGTGTCCTGCACAGCGTAGTCTGCAAGGGATGCAACGATGTCGTTCCAAAGGGAGGACCCTGGGACGAGGGAGTCGAGGATGGGGGAGGGAATAGGAGAGGAAAAGACAGGGGATCCACCGTTCGTAACACTGGGGGTTGTCCAGCTCACAGTGGATGGTATGGTTGATTGTGAAACGTCCATCGTGAAGAGCGAATGTGTCATATACTGAATCTCCAGCCTCCAGAACCAACTCTGAACTCTGTATATATGAACTCTGGTGTGATCTCTTCGAGACGCAATTCCTACCTCTTGGACCTATTTATGCTACTTACATTACATTCCTCTGTATATGTACTAGCTTCACCTTCTGTCTTCCTCCGATCCTATGTCTCGCTTAGGAGCACAGCTCCGGCTCCACACCTCCTCCAGTTCTGTCTTACTTACAAATCTGCTCTACCTCTGTTACTAATACCTATGCCCCCGTAGTATATAAAATCCTCCGGACTACTCCTATTGTACTCAGTTTTTTGTTATCGACTTTGATACAGACTCCAAACCCTCTGAGTCACCTCTAGTCCCTTTCTCTGCTCCACTCCGAAATACAAGACACTGAAGATCAACAAGGGTGCACCACATACGGTGAAGCCAACATCTCAACCCCTAAGAACTCCGGAGTTCCGGAGTTACCCTCAGGAGTCCGACATGGTCTTAACAGAATGCAAACTTGAACGGCTGTTTCTGATTTGGGATGCCATGACACGCAAGGTGCACCCAGTCGTTCTTGCCAAGTTCTTTGGTGACACAGGCAATAGGGTAGTTCAGAATAGAAATCGGCGTTGATTTCATGTCAATTTCGAGGTCAATTTCGAAATGGATTTTGCAACTTGTTTCGAAATCAATCTGGAGTCTGTTTTCGGCACTGTTTGGCATCAGCCTATCAGGGTTTGAAATATGTTAATGCTCCAATGATGTGTTCATTCATCCTGCTTGTTATCATGTGTGTCCTCTGGTATTCATGGCTGGAAAACTTTCACATAAAACTCAGAAGTGGGAAGCACTGATCATTCAACAGGGTGTTTTATTAATGTCCAGTGGTGTGGTCTCGCGGGTTGTGTGAGGGGCAAAGCACCTAATTCATGCAGTGGAAATGGACTGATAACAGTAAAGCGCGTATATTATCAACCCAAAAGGGCCGGTGCCTGTTCCTATTTGACTGTCTTCTAGAAGGTTTTCTCAGAAACAATGAAAGCCAGATAGGCCTGAAAGGCCACCTCAGCATGTAGAGAACAGGCATTTATGCAAATCACTTGGTACTTACCTGCGATGGTTGATTGCTAACTGAGATGGTGCTCATTGTGAATTAAGAGTGATATTCAAACTCAGAGAGCTGAGTTCTACTATGTAGTGTCTAGCGACGTGTGAACTATTTACTAGTTATGGTATACTACTGTACTGTTCAACACAGCAATCAATTGGCGCTCAGGCTTTGTAGGCATAGAAAAGGATGTGATGGGGGTGGGTAGTTGTGACTCGGATGTGTAGAAGACAGGCATTACGCAGATCACTTGGTACTTACCTGCGGTGGTTGATTTCTAACTGAGATGATGTTCGTTGTGAATCAAGAGTGATATTCAAACTCAGAGAGCTGAGTTCTACTATGTAGTGTCTAGCGATGTGTGAACTATCTACTAGTTATGGTATACTACTGTACCATTCAACACTCCCCCTTGCTCAGTGTGCCATTCAACGCACAAGCATAAGAGTGGTAGTTTACATCGCACGACTAGTTCCAGCTAGTGGCGTGTTTGAACACAAGACCAATTTGAGACCTACATTGCTCGAATTTGACATATCCGAGGTTCTTGGTGAACATATTGGCAGGATTGTCAGTCCCTTTGATATAGAAGATCTCTATGTGCCGATCGGTAACAGCATCACATACAAAATGAAAACGAATGGGAATATGTTTTGTGCGACGCTCAGTAACAGGATTGTTAGCCATGAAAATGGAACCTTGATTGTCACCACAAATAGGAATCGGTTGTAAATCGAAACCTAATTCACCAAACATTTGTTTAATCCATAAGACTTGGCGAGAACAATCGCTCAAAGCCATATATTCAGCTTCTGTGGAAGAGAGAGCTGTGGTTTTCTGGAGGTGTGAATTCCAGAGGAAT